>ML780908.1:945705-959406 GCA_009831015.1 Picea engelmannii
AAGTGACTTTCAGTGGCCAGGGAAGCCACAAGGAGAGATAAGGATCTTTTCAAAGGTAAAAAGGTTAATTAATTAATTAAAGTGATTTAATTAATTAATTAAATATTAATAAAACGAAAGTCACTTTGGAGGGACAAGGTGAGAAAAAAAGTATAAAGGAAAGGCAATGGCCTCTTCTCATTCATTCATGTATGATCTTATTTTGATTTCTGGCTTCTAGCTAGTGAGCCCAACATTGGGGGTTTTGATGGTTTTGACTTAGCAAACCCTAGAGGACGATTCGGTGGTGAAAGATTCCACCTAGCTTGTCCCATTATTGGTCTCGGAGATGCAATACTCTCCCACACCATTCTATTCATATCTACATCAGTGCAGGAGGTTGTACACAGCCACAGGCACAGGAAGAGGAGGAGGGCGCACCATTGGGGGTTTCCAGCAAGGGGGGTGCACCATCCTTGGAGAGAGATTCATTGTAGGAGATTGGCAGGGCCGTTGAGGATTCTATCACTTGGGTTTTCATTACAGGGCCTTGGACATCAGATCTAGTGCTTTCTGAGATAGTTTTATGGCTCATATTATTTCTTGAGCAGTGGGGCGAATTGAAGAGAAGGAGGGCGTTTTTGAGATCCAGATCTAGTCCGTTTGGAGGGGTTCAACTTCAAATATGACCCTGAGACTTCACCTATTGACTTGCAGTGTCCCGATCTATATTTTTGGATATTTTTAGAGCATTTGGAGGCCTCCTTCAACAGGGCCGAATTATCTAGGGCTTCAATCATCCAGTGGGGCGCACCATTCAGTGGGGGATTTCAGATCTACAGCGATTGAGAGGGATCTTGGAGATTCGGGCACCTGGGTTATTCTTACCATCACCCGATCTACTGTTTGACACCTTTCTTGAGATGATTGGACATATTTGGCACCAAGGCTGAATTGTTGATGAGCTTCAGTTATCCAGCAGAGCGTGGCATCTTCCTACTTGAGGGGTTTGGCACTTGGCATTGGTCTTCATCTCTTATACAGCCTTTGGATGCTTGTTTTGTATCAGCAAGAGAATTTTGTAGCAGTTCATACTTATTATCTACTGTCTATCATCTTGGCCATCTGTTGAGCATTCTAGATCGATATCTCCATTGTAGTAGGTTCTTCTATTTTATGAATAAAGAAGATTTGAGATGTTTTGGCTTGTCTATCATATTGCATATGGTTGAGGTATGTTTCATGGTTGACTATTCTTTTTATTTGTTGCATACACACATATAAACACAAGTAAACAAATAGATCAGCAAACTGTTTGACGAAATACCACAACCAGTAAAAGTTTTTAAAAAGACACCAAAACAGTGATGATCCTTGCATAATGGCTTGGGATCATTACATAAGATATCATCACTAGAAGAAAGATTGAATCTGGACTCAATAAGCATGGATGAACTGCATGTAATCTTCACAGCATATGAAATGAGAACTGAGAAGGAAAATCCAGATGTAAAAGAAGCAGCCTTCAAGGCATCCAAAATATCAAAGAAAAAGAAAAAGGAACAAGAAGAATATAGCAACAATAGTGACACCTCAGAATATGATGAAGAAGTGGCCAATTTTGTCAAGAGACTGAACAAGGGAACCAATGGTAGGTATAGAGGTAAGCTCCCTTTAATTTGTTTTAATTGTGATGGTATTGGTCATTTTGCTAATAAATTTCCTCATAAGAAAAAGAGAAATGATGAAGGTTACTCAAAAGTGATGCAGGAGCATCGTCAATGTCAAGCGAGCGTGGGACAAGTGACAACATATTTTGACACAATAAATTGTTTAAAAACTTTTGAAGATAGATGCACCAAACGTAAATGTGATAGTTAAGGAGAGGCGTACTTATATATTGTAAAGGACCTTGAGCGATCCACTCTCATCCATAGTAGGTAGAAGGCATTTATGTTAGTAGGTAGCTTTGAATTCTCAGAGTTGACAGTTTTAGGAGTGGAGGGAAAACAGATATAGACACCCTCATTGTGTATTGTAACATAGAAGGAGGATGCCAATTGAGAGCAGAGTAGTGAAGAACATTTCCAAGAAAGAGAAGAGAGCATATAGAGTTGAAACAGAGAAACTGTGTTTGAGAAAACACCCATGTATAGAGGTTTGAGTTAATAGAAGAAGTCTTTAATTCAGATTCATGGCGTTGTGTTTGTTTCTTGTATGCGTATGCCGAATGGTATGTTCATGGTTTTACTCTTCCTGTCATGCAATTGCTTCTATGTTATGTATGGGTGATTTCTTGTTAAATGTCTGAAATTTGAGAGGCAAGGGTAAATGGAAATGAGTTTCAATTGTTCCTCTATCTGAGTGAGGGTTCTTGCAAGGAGTGCAGTTGGATAGTCTGCAAGGCATGCGTTGACAAAGGATTCAGAGATTTGTCTCTGGAATTCTTAGACATGATAGCTTTTGTTCTCATTTCCTCTGAAGGGAAGATTTGACACGGGATTCGTGCAAGGCGTGCACAGACCAAGCTTGAATCCAGGGTCTGAAAACCTGAGAAGCGATTGAAGGCTTGCCGCAAGGAGTGTGTGCAGGAGGTTCTTGCAAGATTCGAAGTCAGAGGAAAGCTTCCGAAGGATTTGAACCGGCTAAGTTGTCGGAGGGAAGAAACAGACGATCTAAATCCTATGTAGAGGATTAGCGAAATCCCGTCAACCGTTCGATCTAATAGAGAAGCAAGGAAGTTACGGGTGTTACCAAAGTTTCAAGCTCAAGAGATTGTGAGCCGTTGGATCCTCACCTAGTTACCCGTCAGCCGTAGGATCTGGCAGGAGTTGCACGGGGTTTAAACCCTCGCAAGGAGAGAGAAAATCCCGAAAGGTGTCGGGACATCGAGGTGTCGGGGTTCGGGATATCGGAAGTCTTGTGGATAAGTGATCGGGTAAATCCACGGTGAAAACCATGAAATAGATCAGAACCGTCCATTAGTTGAGACACGTGGTAGGAATCGAGAGCCATCAACATCTCAGAAGTCTAGAGACCAAGAGTTCGAGACCTTTTGAGTCCCGAAACAGGGAAAGGATCACAGTCGTTGATCTAAGGAAGGACGCGTGTCGCGTGATCATCCAATTCGGAGATCCGGACACCGGGACTCACATAAGTGAGCGTTTTTTACTTTGCATTTGGTGAAGTCCGAGACTTGATCCGAACCGTCCATCCATTTGGGATGCGTGGTGAAAATCCTTGAAGTCGGGGTTCGGCGTTTCAAGAATCCTGAAGATAGGAAACACTTATGTTTTGGAACTGCGAAGTTCGAAATCCCGATAAGGAGGAAAGCTCCATTATGGGGCCCAACTGACGTCATCTCGTCATAATGGGAGGTCAGGAATCGGAACTTCAGGAGTCCCGTGGGAAAGAACCCAAAGGAATTTTTTTTCCCGAAATTGTGAAGTGACGAGGACCATCCATCTTTGAGGACACGTGGCAACAATCTCGACTTCCGGGGAACGTCCCGAAAAGGAAATCATATCGGGAGATCGGAATTCGGAGGATCGGGGATCCTGAGGACAAGGGGTCAAATACATCTCGGCATCCGAAATCCCAAAATCCCGAAAGGAGATAGGACTGCGGTCACATAAGGGGAGGTCATATGGACCAAAAGTCTAGCCCAGGGGACTAACTGAAGTTGAAGCATCTCCGGATATCGGAGATCGGGAAATCGGAGAGGCAAAAGTTTGCGACATCGGGGATTGGGAAACCCTGAAGCCCAAAATTTTATTTACTGTTGTGAACGGAAAAGCGATCGGGCCTAAAGGCTGTAAGGAGTAGAAAATCACTGTGGGTTGATTTTATTAGATATTCCGAGGAGGGATCAAAGAGTCTCTTTGGCTTGAAGGTGGAATTAGAACGATCCTTAAGACCGGGAGGTCAGCGCGGAGGCGTTTACTGAGGCAGAGGGTATGTTTGCGCCAAGTTTGGTATTAGAGCACAGAAAGGATTCTTCCCTTTCTGTAGTAAGGAAAAGGAAAATTTCACCATGCCACCTAGAAGAAGGGACATGCAAACACCCAATTCGCCAGAGGAAAGGGAAATACCAAGAAGAAGAGGTAGGCAGGTGCTTGACCCAGCCATGGCAAGAGAAATGCATGATTTATGTGCCAGACTTGAGGACATGGAGACAGCAGAGAGACGCACAGTCGGTATTGGGGATCTTAGTGATTCCGAAAGTGAAAATTAAGTTGAACATGAAGAAGAAGAGGTTTCAGTGGAAGATGCCGCAAATGAACGCTTGATTAGAGTTGTCACAAGGATGGGTGCCAGGGAAAAAATGGACATCCTAGTTTATGAAGGAAACCTGGATGCTGAAGAGCTTCTAGACTGGATTAGAGCTCTGGACACTTACTTCAACTATGAAGATGTCGAGGATGACAAGAAGGTCAGACATGATGTCACGAGATTAAAAGGACATGCAACATTGTGGTGGGATGAACTACAAGCTGACAGACGCTGCAAAGGCAAGAAGAAAATCAAGAGTTGGGATAGGATGGTTGCAAAGATGAAGGCAAAATTCATTCCCAGAGATTACCAGATTACTCTGTTTCGAAGAATGCAAAATTTGAGACAGAAGCTGATGACAGTGAAGGAATATACTGAAGAATTCTACAAGCTGAACATCAGGGCAGGTCATCGGGAAAGTAATGATGAAAAGGTTGCCAGGTACATGAATGGCCTGAGATATGACATTTAGGATGAGATGAGCGTGGTAACCATCCGAATGGTGGAAAATGCTTATCAAATGGCTCTAAAGGATGAAGAGAAGTTGAGTCGAAAGCAGGTTCAAAGAGGTCGAGGCAGAAGTCAAGCCAGGGGAAAATCAGTTGTCCAAGATAAAAACCAAAAACCTAAGGAGGACTGGAAGAAACCACCTACTCGAACTAAAAGAGGTGGAACCTCACAGCGAGGGAAATATGCTGAACAAAGAGGGCAGCATACCGAACAAAGAGGAGAATATGCTAATAATAATATTTTTCCTTGTACTAGAGGCAGAGGAAGAGGAAGAGGTGGAGTAATAAAATGCTTCACGTGTGGAAAGAATGGACAAAAATCTTATGAATGTCCAGACAAGAAGAAAGAGAGTGGAGAGACACACATCGCCGAAGCACAGAGGCAGAATGTTGAGGCAGAAGATGCTGAAGGTGGAAGATCGCTGATGATGCGAAAAGTTCTCTTAACACCAGAGAAGGAAGTGGAGAGTTCAATCCAAAGAAATAGACTTTTTCAGACTGCTTGCAAAACCAAGGACAGGGTATGCAAGGTCATTGTGGACAGTGGTAGCACAGATAATCTCATTTCAACGGAGATGGTAGAAAAGATGGAGCTGGAGACGATTGAACATCCAAGTCCATATAGAGTTTCATGGCTACAAAAAGGACATCAAGTAAATGTCACTAAACAATGTTTAGTTGAATTTAAGATAGGAGGATATAATGATAAGATACTCTGTGATGTTATTCCCATGGATGTTTGTCATCTATTGTTGGGTAGACCGTGGCAATATGACATAAATGTGATTCATGATGGGAGGATGAACACATACACCCTAGAAAAGAATGGGAGAACTCACATGTTGCTTCCAATCAAAGACAGGGAAGTGGAACTTGAAGTAAGTAACACTGTACTTCTCATGAGTGGGAAGGAACTCCTTAATGAGGTCAAGAAGAAGGAGGAGTTGCAATTCTTTGTGGTTAGGAAACCAACGATTGTTTTAACCAGCACAAGGATAGATGATCTACCAGAAGAGGTTCAGGAACTGCTGGAAGAGTTCACTGACATAGTAGTGGACGAACTACCTCAGTCATTGCCACCAATCATAAGTGTGAGTCATCATATTGATCTCATACCTGGAGCCATTTTACCAAACAAAGAAGCGTACAGATTAATGCCACAGGAGAATGAAGAGGTCAAAAGACAAGTCCAGGATTTGTTGGATAAAGGGTTGGTTAGAGAAAGATTGAGTCCATGTGTTGTTCCGACAGTACTCAGTCCAAAGAAAGACGGAGGCTGGAGGATGTGTACCGATTCAAGGGAAATTAATAAGATAACCATCGGGTATAGATTTCCATTACCAAGGATGGATGATCTGATGGATTGCTTAAGTGGAGCAAATTTTTTTTCGAAGATTGATTTGAAAAGTGGATATCACCAGATTCGTATGAGGGAAGGTGATGAATGGAAAACAACCTTCAAGACTAAAAAAGGGTTGTATGAATGGCTTGTTATTCCGTTTGGTTTAACAAACGCACCAAGTACCTTCATGAGGTTGATGAACGAAGTCCTGAAGGAGTTCATTAGAGAATTTGTCATTGTGTATCTGGATGATATACTGATCTTTAGTAAAATAGAGGCAGAGCATCTAAAACACTTAGCTACAGTGATGAAGAGATTACAACAAGAGAAGCTGAAAATAAACATGAAGAAATCCTCATTCATGAAGACAAAACTCATCTATTTGGGCTTTGTTATTTCTGCAGATAAATTAAGGATGGATCCAGATAAGGTGGAAGTGATCAAGAATTGGCCATCACCGAAGAGCATATTTGAGGTGAGAAGTTTTCATGGATTGGCTAGTTTCTACCGGAATTTCATTAGGAATTTCAGTGGAATTAGCGCACTAATGATGGACACAGTGAAGAAAAGACACAAATCTTTGCACTAGACAGAAGAGGCTGAGAAGAGTTTTAATCTGTTGAAGAGGAAGATTACGGAACAACCAATTATGGTGTTGCCAGATTTCCAAAAGACATTTCAAGTGAAATGCGATGCAAGTGGATTTGCAATAGGGGCAGTCTTGAGTCAAGAAGACAGGTCGGTAGCATACTTCAGCAAGAAGCTGAATGAAGCGAAGGTGAAGTACTCCACATATGATAAGGAGTTCTATGTTATCATTCAGGCATTGAAGAAGTGGAGACACTATTTGATTCCGAAGGAGTTTGTCCTATACAGTGACAATCATGCACTGCAGTTTGTGACTTGACAAGAAAAGTTGAATCAAAGACATGTAAAATGGGTTGAAACATACAGAACTTTACTTTTGTAATTAATCATATTTTTGGAACTGCTAACAAGGTTGTTGATGCTTTGAGTAGGAAATGTTTGTTGTTGTAGGAGTTCAGAGTTAAAACACTAGATTTTGATGACCTCAGGGACATGTACAGAGATGATCTAGATTTTAAGGAGGCCTATGAAGCAACTGAGAATCCAATTCTTAGAGATAGAAGCCAATGGACATAATACATGATCCAAGAAGGATTGTTGTTTAAAGGTAATCAACTTTGTATTCCAAAATTCTCCACGAGGGAGAATTTGCTGAAGGAGAAACATAGTGGAGGATTGGTCGGGCACTTTGGTCACAACAAGAGATTCGTAAAATTGAATGAGTCATATTTTTGGCCAGGAATGCGAGCAGATGTCAAGAGATTCATGGACAGATGTAGAATTTGCCAGTATTCAAAAGGAAAGAGACAGAATGCAGGATTTTATCAACCATTGCCAATACCGGAGAGGCTATGGGATGCAGTCAACATGGATTTCATATTGGGGTTGCCAAGAACACAAAGAGGGTTTGACTCAATATTTGTGGTGGTGGATAGATTTTCCAAAATGGCACACTTCATACCATGTCAGAAAACCAGTGACGCAACTCACATTGCGAATCTGTTTTTCAAAGAAGTCATTCGAATTCACGGCTTACCAAGGAGCATAGTTTCAGATCAAGACACTAAATTCGTGGGACCCTTCTGGAGAACCTTATGGAAGAACCTAGGAACTAACTTGTCGTTCAGTTTGGCTTATCATCCTCAGACGGATGGACAAACAGAAGTGGTAAACAGGAGTTTAGGAGACTTGCTGAGAATCTTGGTGACAGAACACCACAACCACTGGGACAACATATTACCACAGGAAGAGTTTGCTTATAATGACTCAGTTAACAGAAGCATGGGACAAAGTCCATTTCAAATTGTTTATGGCATGCAGCCGAGATGAATTTCTGAGCTGAGGGATTCAGAACAGATTGGGACTAGGAGTGCTAGTGCAGAAGATTTCACAGAAGTGATGAAAGAACTTCACAACCAGGTGAAGGAGAGTTTACAGAACTCGATCCAGGAGTATAAACGAAGGGAAGATCAACATAGGAGACAACTTCAGTTTGAGTTTGGTGATTTGATTCTGGCACATCTGAGAAAGGAAAGGTTCCCGAAGGGGACATATAACAAACTGAAGATGAAGAAGATCGGACCATGTAAGGTCTTGAATAAATTTGGAGCAAATGCTTATGAGATTGAATTACCCGATGGGATCGAAATTTCTCCGATATTCAATGTCTCAGATTTGTACCCATACAAAACTGGGGAAGCAGGAACAAGTGATGAACAACCAGAGATCCAGTGGACAAAGAAGATTCCTGTTGCAGAGAAGCCACAGATGGAAATCATACTAGACCAAAGAATTAGCAAGAAGACCAGAAGAAGACAATACCTTGAATACTTGGTCAAATGGAAAGGACATTTAGTTGAAGATGTTAGCTGGGAGAATGAAGCAAAGATTTTGAAGCATGGATAGACCATGCGAGAGCTCATGGATAGGAGCCCATGAAAATTTTCAAGCGAGGGAGTATGATGCAGGAGCATCGTCAATGTCAAGCGAGCGTGGGACAAGCGACAACACATTTTGACACATGATAAATTGTTTAAAAAATTTTGAAGATAGATGCGCCAAACGTAAATGTGATAGTTAAGGAGAGGCGTACTTATATATTGTAAAGGACCTTGAGCGATCCACTCTTGTCCATAGTAGGTAGAAGGCATTTATGTTAGTAGGTAGCTTTTAATTCTCAGAGTTGACAGTTTTAGGAGTGGAGGGAAAACGGATATAGACACCCTCATTGTGTATTGTAACATAGAAGGAGGATGCCAATTGAGAGCAGAGTAGTGAAGAACATTTCCAAGAAAGAGAAGAGAGCATACAGAGTTGAAACAGAGAAACTGTGTTTGAGAAAACACCCATGTATAGAGGTTTGAGTTAATATAAGAAGTCTTTAATTCAGATTCATGGCATTGTGTTTGTATGCGTATGCCGAATGGTATGTTCATGGTTTTACTCTTTCTATCATGCAATTGATTCTATGCTATGTATGAGTGATTTCTTGTTAAATCTCTGAAATCTGAGAGGAAAGGGTAAATGGAAATGAGTTTCAATTGTTTCTCTATCTGAGTGAGGGTTCCTGCAAGGAGTGCAGTTGGATATTCTGCAAGGCGTGCATTGACAAAGGATTCAGAGATTTGTCTCTGGAATTCTTAGATAGGATAGCTTTTGTTCTCATTTCCTCTGAACGGAAGATTTGACACATGAGTTTTGCAAGGCGTGCACAGACCAAGCTTGAATCCAGGGTCTGAAAACCTGAGAAGCGATTGAAGGCTTGCTGCAAGGAGTGCGTGCAAGAGGTTCTTGCAAGATTCGAAGTCGGAGGAAAGATTTTGAAGGATTCGAACCTGATAAGTTGTCGGAGGGAAGAAATAGACGGTCGAAATCCTGTGTAGAGGATTAGCGAAATCCCGTCAATCGTCCGATCTGATAGAGAAGCAAGGAAGTTATGGGTGTTACCAAAGTTTCAAGCTCAGGAGATTGTGAGTCGTTGGATCCTCACCTAGTTACCCGTTAGCTGTAGGATCTGGCAGGAGTTGCACGGGGTTTAAACCCTCGCAAGGAGAGAGAAAATCCCGAAAGGTGTCGGGATATTGAGGTGTCGGGGTTCGGGATATCGGAAGTCCTATGGATAAGAGGTCAGGTAAATACACGGCGAAAACCCCAAAACAGATCAGAACCGTCCATCAGTTGAGACACGTGGCAGGAATCAAGAGCCATAAGCATCTTGGAAGTCTAGAGACCAAGAATTTGAGACCTTTTGAGTCTCGAAACAGCGAAAGGATCACAGTCGTTGATCTAAGGAAGGACGCATGTTGTGTGATCATCCAATTTGGAGATCCGGACACCGGGACTCACACAAGTGAGCATTTTTTACTTTGCATTTGGTGAAGTCCGATACTTGATCCGAACCGTCCATTCATTTGGGATGCGTGGTGGAAATCCTTGAAGTCGGGGTTCGGCGTTTCGTGAATCTTGAAGACAGGAAACACTTATGTTTCAGAACTGCGAAGTCCAAAATCTCGATAAGGAGGAAAGCTCCATTATGGGGCCCAGCTGATGTCATCTCGTCATAACGGGAGGTCAGGAATTGGAACTTCGGGAGTCCCATGGGAAAGAATCCAAAGGCATTTGTTTTCCCAAAATTGCGAAGTGACGAGGACCGCCCATCTTTGAGGACGTGTGGCAACAATCTCGACTTCCAGGGAAAGTCCCAAAAAGGAAATGATATCGGGAGATCGGAATTCAGAGGATCGGGGATCCTAAGGACAAGGGGTCAAATATATCTCAACATCCGAAAGCCTGAAATCCCGAAAGGAGATAGGACTGCGATCACATAAGGGGATTTTGTATGGACCAAAATTCTAGCCCAGAGGACTAACTGAAGTTGAAGCATCTCCGGATATCGGAGATCGGGAAATCGGGGAGGCAAAAGTTTGCGACATCGGGGATTGGGAAACCCTGAAGCCCGAAATTTTATTTATTGTTGTGAATGGAAAAGCGATCGGGCCTAAACGTTGTAAGGATCAGAAAATACCTATGGGTTGATTTTATTAGAGATTCCAAGGAGGGATCAAAGAGTCGCTTCGGCTCGAAGGTGGAATTAGAATGATCCTTAAGACCGGGAGCTCAGCGCGGAGGCCTTTGCAGAGGCAAAGGGTGTGTTTGCGCCAAAAAGGAAAACACACATACAAAGGCAAAAGAACTACAAATAAAGTTTTCAATAAAATCTTATACACCACAGAAGACATCTCATCATCAGATGAAGATGAAGTCAGTGACAATGAGACCAGAAGATTTCTATTCATGGTAGTAAAAGACTTTGACAAAGAAGACTCTGAAGAAGAATATGAAGAATTTGAAGAAGAATGTGAAGAAGTCAAAGAATAAATTGAAGAGGCAGAAGTTGACTATCGAGAAGAATTAATGTGTTCCATAGAAGTTATCAGAAGAGAAAAGAAGAAAAACAAGAAACTACAAGCAGAACTAGACAAGAAAAAGGACACTTGAGAACTAGAACAAATGATCACAAAATTGAAGGTTCAAATAGAAGAAGATAAAAGAATTGAAGAAGCACTCAAATAACAACTAGAATAAAAGGACAAGATCATTGGAAACTTGGAAGCAGAGGTTGTCACACTGAGAAAGGATATTCAAAAGAAAAATATGCAGAATAGCTCAAAAGTTATGGATGACATTATCAACAGTCAAAAATCTCATATTGACAAGTCTGGACTTGGATACAATCAGAAAGAAAAGGGATTAAGCTCCAAAACAACAGAGAAAGAAACAAATCAAAGAGGATAGGAAGATATACAAGGAAGATTATAGGGACACTCCTCCACCAAGAAGATTCAGATTTTAGAATAAACAATAGACAGATAGGCCTCAAGAAGAAGAAGGATTCATAAGAGCACCTCCTTTCAGAAGATCTTCAACTCCCAGGTATCAAACTATATTTTTCGGTTTATGTTATGCATGTAATAATTTTGGACATAAAGTTGTGAATTGCAGATCTAACAACAGGAACAGTAACAACTTTGAGAGTTATACACGAAGGGATTATTCAAGGAGACCTAGTGACACACAAAGAAGAAGTTACAACAGGTTTGAATCTTTGAGTAGTGAAGTGGAATGTTACAAATGTAACAATTTTGGACACATGGCCAAGGATTGCAGAATGACAGTCTCTCCTAAAGAACCTCAATAGAATAACAACAGTCACAGACAAGAACCTCAGAAAATGACATGGATAAGAAAGAAAGATCAGTATAACAATGAAGAATGCACAGTCTCTCTACAATCTAAGTAGAAGAAACACAGTTGGTATGTTGACAGTGGATGTTCAAAACACATGACAGGTGATAAAGACAAATTTCTTACATTACAAAAAGAAAAAAATGGATCAGTCTCCTTTGGAAATGATAATTCATCCAAAATCATTGGAGAAGGCACAGTCCGAATTGGGAACAAGAATGAAAAGGCACAAAATGGTCTACTGGTAGAAGATATGACACATAATATTCTAAGTGTGATTCAAATGTGTGACCACGGTCATAAACATACTTTGGATTCAGAAAAGTGTGAGATAATAAAAGAAGGTTCAAGGAAATTGGTTGATACAACTGCAAGAACTTCAAACAACATATATGTGTTAAGTGAAATTGGAAATGAAAAGTGTTGTTTAGGAAAGGAAGATGAAATTTGGCTATGGAATAGACTAATGGGTCACATGCATTTTGATAACCTTGTCAAAGTCAGCAAAAGATAAGCAGTTAGAGAAATGCCCCAGATCACGAAACCAACCAACACTTTATGCAAGCATTGTCAACAAGGAAAACAAACAAAGACCAGGTTCAAATCAAAGGAATATTCAACAACAAGACCACTGGAAATTGTGCACACTAATCTAGTTGGAACAACTACAACAAAGGGATTAAAAGGTGAAAAATACTTTATGTTATTAGTTGATGATTATACAAGAATGACTGTAGTTTGCTTTCTCAAGAACAAGTCAGAAGCTTTTGAAAACTTCAAGATCTACAAGGAAATGGTTAAAAATGAGATAGATTCAAGAATCAAATGTTTGAGATATGATAATGGAGGAGAGTTCACTTCAAATGAATTTATGGACTACTGTAGCATTCATGGAATAAAAAGGCAATTCTTCATTGCTAGGACACCTCCACAAAATCGAGTTGTTGAAAGAAAGAACGGGACAATACAAGAAATGGCTCGAACAATGCTAATGGATTCCAAATTGACAGATATATTTTTGACACAGGCAGTGCATACAATAGTTCACATTCAAAATAGAGTAATGCTCAGAAAAAACACTGATAAAACTCCCCACGAGCTATGGAAAGGAAGACCAACAAATGTGAAGCACTTAAGAGTTTTTGGAAGCAAATGCTACATCAAAAGAGAAGATGGCAGAATGGGAAAGCTTGACTCTCGTGTGGACAAAGGAATACTTGTTGGTTACTCAAGTACAAGGAAATCATACAAGTGTTACAATCTAAGATTGAACAAAGTTGTGGAAAGAATCAATGTAACAATTGATGAAACAGGCAGACCAGAATCAAAGGAAGAAGAAAACAAATCAATGAAACAACTTTTCAAATAAGAAGATGAAAAAGAAGTAGAAGAGAAAGATGAAGATGAAGAGAATCTGACAGAAGAAGAAGAGCAAGTTCAGAAAGTATCTCCAAAGACACCTAGCAAACAAGTACAGAAGAAGAAGAGCAAGTTCAGAAAGTATCTCCAAAGACACCTAGCAAACGAGTACAGAAGAATCATCCTTCAGATCAAATTATTGGAAACAAAGATGCAAGAGTTGAGACTAGAAGAAAAATCTGTTCACCAGAACAAACACACCTAGCACTCTTATCTACAATTGAACCAAACTGTTTTGAAGAAGCCAATAAGGATGAATTTTGGAATAAGGCCATGGATGAAGAATTGGATCAAATAAAGAAAAATGACACTTGGGAATTGGTTCCAAGACCAAAGAATAAGAATGTG
>ML780908.1:962201-986995 GCA_009831015.1 Picea engelmannii
GAAAGTGGGGCCAAGTGACCTAGAAAATGTTTTTAAGGAAGCTACTTGGAGAGTATAAATAAGAGGCAAGGCTCTCTCATTTTAATCACACTTGAGAATATTGAATATCTATAGGTGTCTAAGGTAAACAAGGATATCTAAGCTGAAATTATGAGGGAAGGTGAAGAAAAGAAGGTCGAACTGCAAGGAAGGATAAACTCTTTTGATGGTGCTTTCTAAGGTATGTTATCTCACCATTTTCGCTATAACGTTTTTTCTATAATGATTTAGACTGTGAAATTTCTATGTCATTGAGAAAACATATCCAAGTATCTGTGTTAAAACATTCATATTGTGGGTCATTGTATTTTTAGAGTTACACTCCGTGTAAAATAGGGTTTGTGGCTAGTCCTGAAACTAGTCAAAAACAGGTGTTTCGGATAAACACATCATAACTTCTTCATAATAGATCCAAATTCAGTGAAAAATAACATTTTGGTTAGGGTACATTCTTTAGTATGTTGTGTAATATTTTCAGATAAATTCAACAAATATTCCATGCGGGGCACGCTCTACATGGTCGCCCTCTATAATAAGCCAGAATTCAGCAAGGTATGCCATTTTTTCTATAACTCCTTTTCTGAGAGTTTGCAAGTAGTGAAACCTGGAGGAATTGCATTAAACACACTGAAGAACATTGTGTATCAGTTTCAGATATTTATACATTATAGGTACAAAGTTATGATTACTTCAAGTTAGGGTTGTTGACTAATCCAAAACTAGGCATGTGAGACTAAAGAAAAGTTTGATGAAAATGCTAATCTCCTGTTGTTGAAGTTAAGGAAGGTTTGTAGGAATGTGATCATATACACCAGGTCTATTATAGAGCTAAAAATTAGATTTGGATGATGAAATTGATGAGGCCTTTTGGTTGAGGTACATGTTGAGTACATGGTTGAGACAAGTAGTTAATGAGTTGGCACATACATGAGGTGTATAGTTGATGATGTTGGTACATATTGATGAGTAGTTGATACATGATTGGTACATACTTGGTACATGGTTGGATGCACTTTTTTATGGTACAGGTTGATTACAGGTTATTTGGTACAGGTTGGTGCATGGTTGATGCACTTGTTTATGGTACAGGTTGATTACAGGTTGAGGTACAGGTTGATGCATGGTTGATGCATGGTTCATATTTATTGGTACAGGTTTATAGTGGTATATATCACAGTGACAGGTTGACAGTGGTTCCATCATTCTACTTTTACTTCAGGTTGGTAGGACAGGGCAAGGACAGGTGGTTGTAGCCACCTTCTAGTTGTAGCCGGAGAACATAGGGGGTTATAGCCTCCTTCTAGTTGTAGAAAGAGAATTGGGGAGTTGGATCTTCCCTCAGGTTGTAGCCTAAGAAACTAGGGGGTTGGAGCCTCCTTCCAGTTGCAGTTGGAAAACAAAGGAAGTTGGTGCTTCCAATGAATGTAATTATTTAAGACATATAAGAAAAAGCATTACGTGGTTTTCTCCCAATTTGGGTTTCCACGTAAAACATTGGTGTATTGTGTATGTGTATGTTTGTTCATTTGTTCATTGCTTATTTACTCTACAGTTATTGGATGATAATGCTTCATTGATATAAATCTTGGATTATATGGTTAAAAAGGATTAAATTTCTCTATTACTGATTCAACCCCCCTCTCAGTAATCCAACAAAGGTCATATGTGTACAAATGTTTCATTTATATAATAACGACATATATACCTAACATAATTTTAGGGTTAATGTTTATGTATCTTATTTTTATAAACATGAATTTCCTCCCTATCTTATATATACCATAACTTATCATTTATCAATATAACAATCAACTTCAAGATTTTATTCATGGATATTTCTTCCTTCATTTAATTGAATTAGTAAGTGCTAGCCAACCATTAGGTGTGCAAGTATCCTAACCATTATTGTCACTGTTATATTATTTTCAATTTATGCAAGTGTGATCCCATTTGGGTACTAGGGATGTAACAAGTGGTATCAAAGCTTCAATCAAGCTTTGTTGGCATTTTTTTGTTAGTTCTTAAAAATAAAAGAGAGAATAAAATGACAATCAATTACTATCATTTCACCGATCACGGTTGAGTTTCAAGAGCACTTCCATATCTTTATCAATGAAAAGAGAGAGACATTCTAGCTACAATTGAAGGGAAAAGGGTATGTGGATTCCATAAACCTAGAATATTATGGAATCCACATACCCTTTTCTATAGAATATACTAACTAGATACGAAAACCAAAGACATAAAATATGGTACTACACATATAATATATTATCAAGGAAAAAACAAGTTACATGAAATTTGGACATTTGAACAAAAATTTACAAGTTAAATGAGTACATCAATAAAAAAAGCATACTAACCTTGCAAGTTCAAGATTCGAGCTATGTAGATCGAGAATTGGATTTGTCCAGCCAGTGGGTGATGAAAAAAATAAACAGCTCAAACAAAAGCCACAAACAATGTCGCAACTATGGAAATTGTGTCGCAAAGTCTCTTAAAGTCAGGTATATATAGATCAACTAGTCAACTAGATGTTAACACCGACCAACGAGATAGGAAATTTTTTTGTGGCAACAACGCCGAAATTTCATGGAAATAGCGATGAAATTTCATGGCAATAGTGACGAAAATCCCAACCAAGTTAAAAAAACCTATTCGTGGCTATATCGACGAACTTTCATGGCAATATCAATGAAAATCCCGCCCTATTTAAAAAAAGACATGAAAATAATGGAGACGTGGAAATATTTCGTGGAATAATCTTCCCATATGTAGTATTGAATGGACTACATGTCGGGCCTTTCTTCCACCAAGAGGGGAAATGACACTGTTTGTGTGGTTGTTGATCGTTTTTCCAAGACGATGATTATGTCCGCCTGTAAAATGAGCATCACAGCAGAGGCCACTGCCAAGCTCTTCTTTGAACGAGTATGGGTACATTTTGGAATCCCACAAACCATTGTCTTGGATTGGGATAGTTGGTTCCTCAACACATTCTGGTCGAGCCTTTGGTCACTGTTGGACACCAAGATCACCAAATCCACTTCTTTCCACCCCCAGATAGATGGCCAAACTACGGTCATCAATTGAATGATCATGCATATCATGCGCATGTACAATTCCAAGCACCCATGCACATGGGATGAGATTCTTCCTTATCTTCAACATATCTACAAATGAGACCTACATAGCTCAACCGACCACAACCCCTTTTAGGTGGGTTTGGGATTCTAACCATTGGGTCCCATGGATGTTGCACTACCCCTTGCGACCACCTTGACTGACTCATCCCCTACTCCAACTAAAGCTAACAAAGCCACCTGGTTCATTGATAGGATCCAACACATCCTCCAACAGGTTCAATATATTTTATAGAAGTCCAATGCCAAGTACAAGTAGCGCCATGATCAACATCGGGTGCCACATAAGTTTCAGGTGGGAGACAAAGTTTGGTTGCACTTGCAGAAATACTGCCTTACAGGGCCCCATCGGAAGCTTCACCCACTCTGTTATGGATATTACACCATCACCAAGGCTATGGGTGAAAATTATTTTGAGCTCAACATTCCCCCTTTCCTTAGCTTGCACCCAGTGTTCAACGGGCTCTCCTTCGGCCATATTTCCCACCATTATTGGACACCTCAGAGATAGTAGAACAATTGACACCAACAAAGCTCAACTCTGACTGCATGCAACAATCATCTAGTGATCATATTGTTGACACACAGGTCAAGGGAACTCGACAACAAAGGATCCATCTTTATCTAGTTGTCAAAGCAGGGCAACTTCTACACTAAGGAACATGGCTCACCTGGGGCCAAATTTTACAGAACTTCCCTCATCTGATGGGGAAACTCAAAGAAATGGATACCATTTCTTCATAAGGGGGGAGGATTGATCCACATGGATTTCGGTGGCCTCCCACCTATTCCAACTGGTTCATTTTGGCAGTTTTCCAGTTTGGCAATTTTCTCCTAGTTTTTGTGTCCCCGACTTCTGGGGCCACTTTGAGGCCCTAAACATAATTTTTAGGGCTTGCCACAATTATACTGTAAACAGAGTCGAAGTCTACCGAAAAAATGTGTATTCCTCGGATAGACCTTTCCAACGGGCTATCGTGCACCTAAAATGAAGATCGTATGCAAAAGTTATGACTCTGGGAAGTTGATGTACTAGCTTACCCCAATGGGGCGCACATGACTTTTGGCACTTCATATCCTAGGGTTAGGTTTTGATGTCTAAGGTTTTGGAATTCATGTTTATTGTAAAAAATCTTTCAGATCCTCATTGTACTCATCTTCTTGTGAATGAGTGCATTTGTCACATCTCTTCTCAGAGATAAGCCGCCACCATTCAAACAAGCTTGTTTTCCGCTTCATTTTATAGTTTCATATTATTTCCTTGTTGAATAGAAACCAATTTTACTGTATCTATGTTATTTTTTGTTAATCATATTTTAATAATAATCTGTATTCATTTCGTTTACTCATAAAATTCAGATCGACAGTCCAAACTATCATGGCATAAAAGACAAATTCCATAAGATCTTGCTCCAATACGAATTGTAGTTTTCATAGTTTCTTGCTGGTGTGTGATTTGGTTTGTTTTATGTTGTTGTAGTTTCAATCCAGTGGCCTTGTTATAGGAGGTAGAGCTCACTCTATTAGAACTGAGCATTGTACAATTTGTTAATATTTCATTTTTTGTGCTTTTATTTTTTTATGCATCTTGATTTCTTTTATAATTAATTCCCTTTTAGTAATTCATGTCTTATGCAAGTTTATTTTAATTTTCTGTAATAACATTTTCAAATTGTAGATTAGTTTTTATCAAATTTGAAATAACAGGAGTTGTGATATATAGAAAAGGGATTATCTGTTAAGAACCAAATATCAATATAGCATAGAAAAACCTCAGAATAAGTACTCAACAACTTGAAAAAGAGAAAAATTCAGATAATAAGCCCCTTCGAGGGGGAAACCTCCTTATGCCCACATAAATGTCTAAATAAAAGATGATTCCAAATGAAAATCTCTCCTTGGTATATATAGGAGACTAGGAGGTACAATTACAACTAATGGATTCAAGCCGACATAAATAAAATAACATTACTAATGTAATATGCCCCAATTAAGGGGTAATGAGCCACTATTTAGGGCTTAACATGCCCCTCCCCTTGAGACAAGTGTTGTCCGCAACACTTGAGTAACTCTGGATGCTTCTATATAAAAGACTCATCTTCCCAGGTGGAATCTTCAGCCGGTAGTTTCCTCCATTTAACGAGATACTCTGAAATGGATCTATTCCTTAGCTGGAGAATTCTTGTGTCAATGATGGATTCAATCTCCAATATGATTTTTCCTTCCTCGTCAAGTTCTGGCAATATAGTTTGAACTAGGATATTGTCACCTATAACCTTATTTAAGCATGAAAAATGGAAAATTGGGTGTACTCGTGAAGATGCAGGCAATGCTAATTTGTATGCCATATTACCAATCTTTTGCAACACCTTATAAGGGCCATCATACTTTGGTGATAATTTATTATCCTTCTTGGCTAGCTTGAGGGACATCTGTTTGTATGGTTGTAGTCTTAAAAACACCCAATCCCCTACTTTAAAACTTCTTTCACTACGATGTTGATCTTCTTGTTGTTTCATGCGATTTTGTGCCATGGTCAGGTTGTCCTTTAAGATTTGGAGTACTTTTTGTTGATTCTCTATGTGATCTTCCACTGCTTGAACATTAGATTTTTCTTTTAGAGAAGAAGTGATGGAAGGAGGGTGGTGTCCATAGAGTGCCATAAATGGTGTCATTTTTGTTGCAGTATGAAAGGAAGTGTTATACCACCATTCTGCCAAGGGTAACCATTTGAACCATTGTGTTTGTTTATTAGAGACAAAGCAACAAAGGTATCCTTCCAGACATTTGTTCACTATCTCGGTTTGTCCATTAGATTGAGGATGATAGGATGAGATATGATCCAATTGAGTACACAAACAAGAAAATAAATTTTTTCAAAAATGTCCAGTGAAGATTGGATCTATGTCACTTACAATAATCTTTGGGTTGTCATGTAGCTTTTGAACTATCTCCATGAATGTGGTGGCAACTGTACTAGCTTTGAAGGGATGAGAGAGTGCACAAAAGTGTGCGTACTTGGTGAGTCTATCAACAATCACCATGATGACACTCTTTCCTTCAGACTTTGGTAACCCTGTTATGAAATCCATGGAAACCTCCTCCCAACGTTGACTTGGGATGGCTAATGGTTGTAAAAGACCTGGGGTATTAATTGTTTCCATCTTATTTTGTTGGCACACCAAACATTCTGCGACAAACCTTTGAACATCAGTTTTAAGGCCATCCCCAAAAACATCCTTCTTGACCCTATGATAGGTTTTCAAAAATCTTTAGTGCCCTCCTACTGGAGAGGTGTGCAATTCCAATAGTACCTTTTGTTTGAGTTGGGAGTTCTTACATAAATATAAGTGATCTTTGTACCATAGTGAATCATTTTTCCATGTAAATGTATCTGATGCACTGGAATCCTACTGCAACCTTTGAATGAGAGTCCACACTTTTTCGTCATTCTTCCATTCATCCCTTTCTTCTATTATCCAATTGGGTTGGATGATCAAGATAGCACAAAGAAAGGCCTCAACATATTCATCCTTTATTGAGAGTGCATCTACCACAAAATTTTGCTTCCCTTTTTTATAGACAATTTCAAAATCATAACCCAATATCTTGGTCACCCATTTTTGTTGTTCTTCTAAATATGGTCTTTGTTCCAAGAAGTATTTAAGACTATCATGATCTATTTTGACCTTGAAGTTCCTACCTATTAGGTAAGGACACCATTTCTTCAATGCATATAGTATTGCCATCATTTCCTTCTCATAAATGGGTTTGTGTAAGTCCTTTCCCTTGAGTGGTTGACTTTCAAAAGCCAGGAGTCTTCCTTCTTGCATTAGGACAACACCAATTCCATTTCTCGAGGCATCACATTCCACAATAAAAGATTTTGTGAAGTCTGGAGTGGCCAAGACAAGATATTTTCACATCACCTCTTTAAGTTGTTCAAAAGATTTAGTTGCCTCTGGAGTCCATGAAAATGCATCCTTCTTATTTAGTGACGTTAAAGGTGTTACTATTCTTGCATAGTGTTGAACAAACTTGCGGTAGTAACTTGTCAAACCCAAAAATCATCTAATATTCTTCAATGTTTTGGGAATCAATATGTCCATCATGGCCTTAATCTTGTTAGGGTCTACCTTGACACCTTCATGAGATACAATATGACCCAAATAATCTACCTCCTTCACCCCAAAGAAACATTTGGATGGTTTGGCATATATTTGTTGCTCCTTTAGTAGTTGTAGAACTTTGTCAACATGTTGCACATGATCCTCCCAAGAATTGTTATAGATTAGTATATCATCAAAAAATACTAACACAAATTTTCGAGGAAGGGCTTGAAAATGGAATTCATCAACCCTTGGAATGTGGAAGGTGCATTTGTAAGACCAAAAGGCATGACCAAAAATTCATAATGGCCTTCATGAGTTTGAAATGTTGTTTTTGGGATATCTTCTTCCTTCATTCTAATCTGATGATACCCTGAACAAAGATCCAACTTTGTGAAATAAATTTCTCCATGCAGTTCATCTAACAATTCATCAATGACGGGAATGTGAAACTTATCTTTAATAGTGATGTTGTTGATCTCTCTATAATTTGGACACATATTCCATGAGCCATCTTTCTTGAATACCATTACCACCAGTGTAGATTAAGAACTTTAGCTAGGTCTAATAATGTCAGGCTCCATGTGCTCAATTTCACTCTTCTGGGAATAAGGGTATCTGTATGGCCTGATGTTAGGAGGAACACTGCCAGGAATTAGGTGAATATCATGATCATGATTTCAAGTGAGTGGAAGACCATTGGGAATATCTTCAAATACTTTGGAATTCTTATCAATGATCCCTTGGATATCTAGAGGAATATATGGCTTAGATGTTTGAACATCTAGTGAGCATAGTTGTGCAATAACACCTTGATGCCCCTTTTTCAATAATTTTTTCATGTCATTAGAGCTTATTACCTTACTAGGTTTCCCTGTGATACCTCTTAACTCAATTTCTTTACCTTCGAATGAAAATTTCATGAAAATTTCTTGAAAATTAAAAGCCATTGTTCCTAATGATTGTAACCATTGGATTCCTAGTACAACATCAGCACCACCCATGGGTATAGAAATAATTGGACTATTCATTACATATTCCCCCATAGTAAGATTGATATTATTGCATTTTCCTAAGAAATTGATAGTTCCTCCATCTGCAATCATTACTTGAAAATCTGGCACTAGGTATACAAATAAATTGAGAGCTTTGGATAATTTATAGTGAATGAAATTATGAGTACTACCAGAATCAACTAGGACTATTACCTTTTCTTTTTTATATATCCTTCGATCTTCAGGTTTTGAGGAGTGCTAATTCCAGCCAATGCATTACACAATATCATGGGATTCAACTCTTCAGATGAAATTGATTCTACGTTTTCATCTTGAGATGGTTCTTGTTCTTGTTCTTGTTCTTCTTCCTCTTCACAATCTATGTAGAATAATTTCTTCTCACCACACTTATGTCCCTAACTGTACTTGGTGTCACAATTAAATCATAAACCTTTTGCTTTTCTTTCATCCAATTGTTGAGGTGTCAACCTTGTAGGTTGACTTGTTTTAGAGGAAGGAGAATTACTCTCTATAGATGTTAGGATTGGTCCTTCTAGTAGCCATATCCATTTTTCTACTTTCAACATTTCTTGCCACCCTAAATGCATTCTCCAATGATTTGGGTTCCCAAAGACAAACCTCATGTTTAATGTTATCCTTTAAAGTTCCTATGGATATATCAATCAAGTTCTCATTTGGAATATCTGTTACCTTTATATTCAATCTTTGGAAGTTCTCAATGTGCTCTATAACTGAACCCTTTTTCTTGAGATTTATCAATTGGCTAAAGAAGGTATTTCTCCTTGTATCCTCATAGTGTGCTATCATTTCTTCCGTGAAAATTGTCCAAGTGACGAGTGATTTTCGAGAACAAGTCCATCGATACTATACAAATTTATTGGGTTATAAATATAAAGAAGCAATGCGTACCTTTTGTGTATGTGGCACACTATGTAGATCAAAGAATTGCTCCATATGAAGTATCCATGTGATTGGGTCCTTTCCATCAAACTTCCTCATATCGATCTTAGGAATGTGGTTGGTATTCAACCCAAAGTTGGAGTTTCTCCATTCTTGATTCATCTTCCTTGTGTCCTCATCATGAATTTCATGGGATACATTTTCACTTTCAGGTGTCCTCTCTATTAGGAAATTTTTCAATCCTTCCATGATCTCCCTTTTTAAACCATCCATCTTAGTAACCATTATAGCCTCCAATTCATCTTTTGTCACTGTCTTCTTTTGTAATTCATTTATGTCCCTACGCATTTCTTCACCTTCATCAAGAGTCCAAGTAGGACTATATGGTGTATAAGTTCCCTTTTTGGGTGGCATGTTGTCCAAGTATCACTTTTGAACCTTGATTTTGAGGTGGTTCTGCTAGACAATCTTTCTTCTATTGTATCTCCAAAGTTTCGGCCCTTTTGATTATGAAAAAATATTTTTTGTAGTTCTATGATATTTCTTCTCTGCAATGCCATAGGTCTAATCAAAATTGGATGTGCCAAGTGGAATTAACGGTAACTTCCCCACAACTTGTTGATTTTTGGCCTTTCCAGGAGATCTCACTTGTATAGCGTGCCCCGCACAAAATAATTGATATAAAATTATGAAAATGGTACCAGAAATACTACGGACTATCCAATATCCAATGAAACTAGTCTCACTCAGTTTGGATACTCTAGGAAGAAGTTATTATTGTTTTACCCGAAACACCTACTTGAGACTAGTCAGATACCCTATCTTCCACAGGGTGTATCTACAAATGTAAGATGACCTAGAAGATTAAATTTTTACCATAGATACCTTACTAATTTATTTGAATAGCCTCCCGATTTCAAGTTCTGAGACGTTATAAAAACATTTTTATAGCTAAAATTCTGCAATGAATCAATTCAGGGTGATTCCAGAACCTTATCTTACACAGGTTGTATCTCCGAAAGTATAAGGCCTCATGAGATGAAATTTTAACCCAATGTACCTTGATCTGTCTGATAAATATCCTACAAGTTGTTCCTTCTGAAACGTTGTAGAAAAAAACGTTATGGTGAAAATGCCAAGGTGTCTCAGATGTAGCAGCGAAACCCCAAGACCTTGAGCTTTGATACCATATGTTAAGAACCAAATATCAATATAGCATATAAAAACCTTAGAATAAGTACTCAACGCCTTGAAAAAGAGATTAATTCAGATAATAAGCCTCTTCGAGGGGGAAACCTCCTTATGCCCACATAAATGTCCAAATACAAGATGATTCCAAATGAAAATGTCTCCTTGGTATATATAGGAGACTAGGAGGTACAATTACAACTAATGGACTCAAGCCGACATAAATAAAATAACCTTACTAATGTAATATGCCCTAATTAAGGGGTAATGAGCCACTATTTAGGGCTCAACATTACCTAACTCATGGAAGGAGATTTCCTAGTGACAGCAGGGTTCCCATCATCATGATCAAGTGTTCAAGCATATGGATCATTGCCAAGAGTGATTGGGATTTGGATTAATGAAGTGTAGAAGTGATGCAGACCCCATACCTCTGCCTCGACAAGGTCCGCTGACATCCCGGTCAAGGATCATTCTTCAATCTATCAAGTTGAAGCATCTCTTCGATTCCCTACTAGAATCTTACGAACATATCCACGGGTCCTTTTATGAAACTCGCCTTACGCGAACAAGCACCAAGCGTGAGCCTCACCTCCACAAAAGGTGCATTGCGATTTCAAATGATTATCCTTTGAATTCATTATCCGACGACATTCCCCTAACATTTGATTGTCATGAAGTACTCGAATGAGTGGCATGTGGTGATTTGACCAGCCTTCGCATTCCCCTACACGAACCGTTGATTTGATGTATTAGAACACGTGACATCGGGGATTTTGTGAAAATGGTTTTAGGCAGTCCGCCTTTCACCCCGATGTATCTCTGAGGGTGCCATGCGTCTACGACTGACACCATGGTGGTTTTCCCCGGCCCGCCCTCGATTAGTTAAGTCTCGCGCTGCTTTGTCGCCCGATATGGGTCCCAACCGTTTGATCTAGTCTGCCTCAAGATCAACGGTCCATAGGGATCCCTCCTTCATGCTCCCGCTATATTTTTCCATATCGCCGACATATATGACCTGAGCCTCCAAATAATGCCATGTCTCTACACTGATTTAGTCACCTACTAAATTTAAACTCAAATTTGAAGCATGTTCATCATGGTGATAACATAGGCTCCAACTGGGGATGCTATCCTCCCTATGAGATATAAAATAACTGTAGACCTTATGCCTTCTTCATTGGGTTTCCTTCAAACATGTGAGGGCATCCTATTTCGTCTTGGAGACTAAATCGTCAAATCTTAAAACTGTCCTTTTATTGGATGATGAAAAATTATTGTTAGGATCTAACTGCACATACTACTGGAAAACAATGCTTGATCAACAAGCTTATTCACACACTCCTATCTACCCTAACTGCTGAAAAGGGACCATCAATCAAGTGAAATCATAATCCCAATGTAGCTAAGACAACATCCTATCCATCGTTCGTTTCTTTTGTACTTGTTTTTTCAAAAACCTGTATGTTGATGATTCATTCAAAATTTTATCTATAAGTCCAATTCTAAAAAAATTTGAAGGGCCTAGATTGTTCACTTCCTCTAGCAAGATCGCAAATGTATCTTCTAAGATATGCATAAAAAAAAATTACATTTCACTCCTTCCACTGCATTTCTGATTTCAGGTGATTCAACTTGTTGACTTCTATCAACAAACTGGCAAAATTTTTGAGAAGTTTGGTAGTAAAGATTTCTTGCGTCATAAGGTAACCATGGATGGAGAAACTCATCTGATGTAAATGGACTCACATTTGATGAAAACATTGATTTTTCACATACCCCTATTATAGGTGAATTCTGATTATAAACCTTTTCCATATAATGTGTCTTGGGATCATGAATCATATGGAATAATGTTTCCCTTTCTGGAGTCATGACAGAAAAGTAAGCTTCCTCTACAAGTGTTTCCTCATTTCTTGTAGTCTTCATAGGTGAAGTTTCAAAATCTGTATCCATGTTTAGGTTGTTAAGAAATAGGATCACTACATCAATTTCAAGGGAAGAAAGACAACCTTGAAATACTTTGCCTTGCTAGGAATGTTGTTGAACATCTGCGTTAGTTTAGGAGAAGGGAATTGACCTTCAACAACAATTTATTGATTAGGTTCTTCTTTAATCTGATGATTAAGCATAGGTTCCCACTCCGAATTTTTCAAGTAATGATCCTTCGATGCATGTGAGTGCAATTGGTGTTCTTCAATGCTAACAACCCTTTCATGTAAAGTTGTAGTACTGTGAATACAGTCAGAACTTCCTGTTTTCTTTGAAGCTTCATGATTTTCTTTTAACCATTCAAAGGAAGAAAAACATAAGGGGAGAGAATTTTTATCTGTAAGCCCACTACCTTCTTCACTTTCAACTTCATGCTTGGATATTTGCTGATTTGAAATGCTACTTTGTTTGAATAGTTCGAATGAGGAAAACACAATGACAAGGTTTTGTTACCTGACTCATCACATTCTTCATTTTCTCTAGTGTCGTCATAGGTACATTTCTCCATCTCTTTGGATTGCTGGAAATGCTCACTTTCATCTTTATCTTCGATCAGTGACTGCACCTCTGACTTTGAAAGGTCTTATACAAAGTAAGGAACAGGATCATAGAGTGCCTGGGAAGAGTGCTCCAATATCTTGTCAATATGTTTCATTGGTTTGGTATGACTTTACATCCGCACAAATTCGCATGCTTCAATAATGATTTTAGAATTATCTCTCAAAAAATTGAATGAAGCAAAGCGCAAGGGTAGATAATTTTCCTCAGCTGATCCAATACTCTATCCTTTGTAATTGTAATATGCAGGTTGACTTATCTCACTGTACTGCTGAAAAAGAAAGTCTTCAACATCTCAATCCTCGTCACATTTGTCATATACAGGAAAATCAGTTGTCTTTGAGATGTCATCTAACAAGAATAAATTAGGGACATCAACCTGTTCTTCAACAAATAGATTGGTAATCTCACTCTCTTGACCATTTATAAATGAATATAAAAAACAATCATCCCTTTGCTCATCATGAGATGGATCAACACCCCTTCTTTCATCAGGTGGAATATATTTTTTTGCAGAATCATTGGCATAAGAAAATGCAAGAGGACTTTTGATGTTTTTGGTTCTATGTTCAGGATCCCAATCATCCTTTTTCCTCTCATACTCCCTTTCACGTTCTTGGTCATTTGGTCCTTCATTTTGAATCCGTTCACATGCTTGGATGTTGTGCTAAATTTCCTAAGAATCACAGAACATTTGTTGTAAGGAATTGGATATTCTTTCCATAAGAGGGAGAGACGAATCTGGATGGAGAGTAGTCGAAAAATGGAGCATAGCAGCTGCTTCAGGGGGTCGAAATTATTTCGGTAAATTTTTATCGATACTAGAAAAACTTCTGCTGAATACAGAAATAGTTTCATTGTCCTGCCTTTCCAAAGCATAGAACTCTCTAAGATATAGGTCCAAATACTTCTTATTTACCCAAAACTTCAAAAAGATGTCCTTCAATTCCTCCCATGAGCTAATTTCCTCTTGCTGCAAATGTTTAAACCAATATTTGGTGTCTCCTTTCAAATATTGAGAGAAGGCCCTCATACAAACATCATCATGTTCTTTCTCAAAAAAATCTATAAAATTCTCAAACCCTTAGATGTGCTTCTCAGCTGAGATGCTATCAGGTTCCCCATCAAACATAGGTAGGTATTCATAGTGTTTTAGAGGGAAATTATGAAGGATGTGGGGTAACTTCAAGGGTCTGTATCTAAGCTAATTCTTGGAGGGTGTTGGATCAAGTGTAGGAGATGAAATATGAGGCTCATCAACTTGGTTATGGTCATCACATAGCCCATATGAACTTTCTTTATCAAAATGAGTGATAAATTGAGGGGACGTTCGTGTAATTTTAAGAGGGGGATATATTTTTTATGGATTGTCGTGGTCATTATTTGCATGTAGTAAGCAAAGAAGAACTTGTCTATCATTTTCTAGAAAAGACCAAAGACAGATTATAACAAATAGCAAAATGATTTGAAAAAAAATCCCATTTTGAGCATTTGTTTTCTTTCATAATGCCTTCTCATACCTCAACCAAGAGGCATCGTCTTTCAGTGAATCCTCTGAACTGCATTTTGTATTCAAAATTTGAGTGAAGTTGCCAATGGAATCTTGGGATTTGGATTCTGCATTATGAGTGGAGTCATCATTGATGTTTTGGAAGATGGATTACTAATTGAGAGTGGAGTCGCTAGTGAAAATTTAAATTTTCTAGATTCTTCTACCAGTGGAATCGCCTTCAAACTGATTTTTTGATGTGTGGAGTCGCCAGAGAAGGAATATAGCCAATATGTGACTAAGTGTCTATTTCTCTCAGACCTTAGGACTCAACCATGTCGTTCTTTCCCAGGGAAATTTTTTCTATTCGTTCCCGACAACGACGCCAGAATGTTAGCACTCTGTAAATTTTGTCCGACTAAATAGACAAATGGCAGAGGTAACTATTTCAACCATATTTAGAGATGAGGAACTGTCCTTCTCAACTCGGAGAGGGCTCTCTCATGTCACTTGATATATCTATGGAAATCGGTGGCTAGATTTGATTTGTTTTGGGGGGTTTTATAAAGTAACTGAAGAAATGAAGATGACATTTGGGCTATGGAGTTAGGAATGAAAGGTGCATTGTCAAAACATGAAACTATCAAGAGGGAAAGGCTAAATGAGGTGATGATTCTGAGTTTATATATGAAATTTGCAAGGCATCAGAGGAAAAAGGAACATATAACTGCATCAGAGCATATTTAAAATGAATTCCGAATTGGTTGAGAAGAAATAAACATAGTCTAAATTGCTAAGCCAAGAGCATCGCAATGATGAATTCTAGGTTTTTGTTTATCCAATTTAGACACATGGAAGTGTAAATGAAATATAAGATTACAGGAAATACATACTATGAAAGAAAACAATACTCATATCACTGCTAGTTAGAATCTTTCCATAAACAGTCCAAAATCTGCTTCTGCATTTATATATTCATTCTAACCCCAAAATTTACAAAAGTCTTCCTGCACAGAGGGAAGGCTCCTCTTTTGTCCATCCTTTCTATATCCTCGAGATAATATATATAGAGAGAAATTTCTCATGGAATTAATAACGTTCAGACTTCCCCATAATTCTAAAAATAGAGATAAGTTACAAAAAAGGAATGATTTATAATAACAGTTATCCTATTTTAAAGAGCCCGTTAGGAACAGGTATGTCATATCTGGGCCCCTTTCTTCGACTGCCATCTGTCCAAAATATGTTGGGATGTACTTATTCCCACCTAAGAATTCATTTCAGCTTAGCGATCTCCTCCTTTAGAGTGTCCAACCAGACTGGTTGATTCTCCCCAATGCTTTCAGCCATTTCGGGTATGGTTTATGTCTTCTGTCATTTGCTCTGTTTCTTTTTCATAGCTCGCCTATTGATTATTAGGTCCCTCATGATGGGATTTATCCTGAATTCTAATTCTGGGTCTGTAGTAGGTTCCGTATGGAATTTGGTTGCTAGTATACATGCAATCGCCCTTTCCTTCTTACTCATAGATAAACCTACCATGTTACTTGAATGACTTGTTTCACTAGATATGGATTGATTGAATTTGTACATGTATCCCACTTTTTTGGACACTAATATGTTCCTACATAAATTAGAGAGTCGACCAATTTGGAGATTACTCTGCTTATGGATGACATGATGCCTCCATACTTGAGAATGAGTAGTTATAGAGTTTCGATCATGAATCATTGACAAGATTACTTGCAGGTACATTGGTTTACCACGCTCGACCAATCCATTTCAAATCATTATCCTTTGATTTTGTTATCCAGTGACGTTCCCTTGACATTTCATGGTCCTGAAGTACTCGAACGAGTGGTGTGTGGTGACTTGACTAGCCGTCGCTTTCCCCTACATGAACCGTTGATTTGACGTATTAGAACACGTGACATAGAGTATTTTGCAAAAATGGTTTTAGGGAGACTGCCTTTCACCCCGATGTATCTCTAAGGGTGCCACACATCTATGACTGACACCATGGTGGTTTTCCTCAGCCCGCCCTCAATTAGTTAAGTCTCGCACTGCTTTGTTGCCCGATATGGGTCCCAACTGTTTGATCTAGGCTACCTCAAGATTAACGGTCCATAGGGATCCCTCCTTCACACTCCCACTATATTTGTCCATATCGCCACCATATATGACCTGAGCCTCCATACAACGCCATGTCTCTACACTGATTTAGTCACCTGCTAAATTTCAACTCAAATTTGAAGCATGATCGTCATGGTGATAACATAGGCTCCAACTAGGGATGCTATCCTCCCCGTGAGGTATAAAATAACTGTAGACCTGATGCCTTCTTCATTGGGTTTCCTTCAAACATGTGTGCGCATCTTGTTTCTTCTTGGAGACTGAATCGTCAAATCTTAAAACTGTCTTTTTATTGGATGCTGAAAACTTATTGTTAGGATCTGACTGCAAATACTACTGGAAAACAATGCTTGATCAACAAGCTTATTTGCACACTCCTACCTACCCTAACTGCTAAAAAAGGACCGCCAATCAAGTGAAATCATAATCCCAATGTAGCCAAGACAACATCATATCCATCGTTCGTTTCTTTTGTACTTGTTTTTTCAAAAACCTGCCTGCTGATGATTCATTCAATATTTTATCTATAAGTCCAATTCTAAAAAAAATTGAAGGGCCTGGATTGTTCACTTCCTACAGTAGGATCACAAATGGATCTTCTAAGATATGCATAAAATAATAATCACTTTTCACTCCTTCCACTGCATTTCTGATTTCAGGTGATTCAACTTGTTGACTTCTATCAAAAAACTGGCAAAAGTTTTGAGAAGTTTGGTAGTAAAGATTTCTTGCATCATAAGGTAACCATGGCTGGATAAACTCATCTGATGTAAAAGGACTCACATTTGATGTAGACATTGATTTGTTGTAGACCCCTATCATTGGTGAATTCTGATTATAAACCTTTTCCATATAATGTGTCTTGGGATCATGAATCATATGGAAGAATGTTTCCGTTTCTGGAGTCATGAAAGAAAAGTAAGCTTCCTCTACAAGTGTTCCCTCGCTGCTTGTAGTCTTCATAGGTGAAGTTTCAAAATCTCCATCCATGTTTAGGTTGTTCAGAAATAGGATCACTACGTCATTTTCAAGGGAAGAAAGACAACCTTGAAATACTTTTCCTTGCTAGGAATGTTGTTGAACATCTACATTAGTTTTAGGAGAAGGGAAATGACCTTCAAAAAAATTTTCTTGATTATCTTCTTATTTAATCGGATGATTAAGCATAGGTTCCCACTTTGAATTTTTCAAGTAATGATCCTTCAATGCATGTGAGTGCAGTTGGTGTTCTTCAATGCTAACAACCCTTTCATGTAAAATTGTACTATTGTGAATACAGTCAGAACTTCTTGTTTTCTCTGAAGCTTCATGATTTTATTTTAACCATTCAAAGGAAGAAAAACATAAGGGGAGAGATTTTTATCTGTAATCCCACTGCCTTCTTCAATTTCAACTTCATGCTTGGATATTTTCTGATTTCAAACGCTACTTTTTTTCAACAGTTCGAATGAGGAAAACATAATGGCAAGGTTTTGTTACCTGACTCACAACATTCTTCATTTTCTCCAGTGTCATCATAGGTACATTTATCCATCTCTTTGGATTGTTGGACATGCTCACTTTCATATTTGTCTTCGATCAGTGACTGCACCTCTGACTTGACAAGGTCTTCTACAAAGTAAGGAACATGATCATAGAGAACCTGGGAAGAGTGCTTCAATATCTTGTAAATATGTTTCATTGGTTTGGTATGACTTTGCATCCACACAAATTCGCCTGCTTCAACAATGATTTTAGAATTCTCTCTTAAAACTTTGAATGTAGCAAAGCACAAGGGTAAAGAATTTTCTTCGGCTGATCCAATACTTTGTCCTTTGTAACTATAATATGGAGGTTGACTTATCTCTCTTTACTTCTGAAAAAAAAAGTCTTCAACATCACAATCCTCCTCATATTTTTCATATACAGGGAAATCATCTGTCTGTGAGATGTCATCTAACAAGAATTATTGAGGGACATCGACCTGTTCTTCAACAAACAAATTGGTAGTCTCACTCTCTTGATGATATATAAATGAATATAAAAAACATTCATCCCTTTGCTCATCATGATATGGATCAACACCCCTTCTTTCATCAGGTGGAATATAATTTTTTGTAGAATCCTTGGCATAAGAAAATGCGAGAGGACTTCTGATTTTTTCGATTCTATGTTCAGGATCCCAATCATCCTTTTTCCTCTCATATTCCCTTTCACATTCTTGGGCATTTGGTCCTTCATTTTGAATCCGTTCACATGCTTGGATGTTTTGTTGAATGTACTGAGCATCACAGAACATTTGTTGTAAGGAATTGGATCTTCTTTCCATAAGAAAGAGAGACGAATCTGGATGGGGAGTAGTTGCAAAATGGAGCATAGCCATTGCTTCAGTGGGAAGAATTTTTTTGGGTAAATTTTGATAGTTCTATTGAATACAGAATAGTTTCCTTGTCGTGCCTTTCCAAAGAAAATAACTCTCTAAGTTGTAGGTCAAAACACTTCTTATTGCCCCAAAACTTCAAAAAGATGTCCTTCAATTCCTCCTATGAGCTAATTTCCTATGGCTGCAAATGTTTAAACCAGTCTTTGGTGTCTCCTTTCAAAAATTGAGAGAAGGCCTTCATACAAACATCATCATGTTCATTCTCAAACAAATATATAAAATGCTCAAACGCTTGGATGTGCTTCTTATCTGAGATGTTATTAGGTTCCCCATCAAACATAGGTAGGTACTCATAGTGTTTTAGAGGGAAATTATGAAGGATGTGGGGTAACTTCAAGGGTATGTATATATGTTGAGTCTTGGAGTGTGTTGGATCAAGTGCAGGAGATGAAATATGAGGCTCATCAACTTGGTTATGGTCATCACGTAGCCCAGATGAACTTTCTTTATCAAAATGAGTGATAAACTGAGGGGATGTTCGTGTAATTTTAAGAGGGGGATATATTTTTTTCTGGATTGTCATGGTCATTATTTGCATGCAGTAGCAAAGAATAACTTGTATAGCATTTTTGAGAAAAGACCAGAGACAACTTATAACAAATAGCAAAATGATCTGAAAAACATCCCATTTTGAGCATTTGTTTTCTTTCATAATGCCTTCTCATACCTCAGCCAAGAGGCATCGTCTTTCAGTGAATCCTCTAAAATGCATTTTGTATTCGAAATTTGAGTGAAGTCCCCAATGGAGTCTTGGGATTTAGATTCTTCATTACAAGGGGAGTTTCCATTGATGTTTTGGAAGCTGGATTCTTCATTGAGAGTGGATTCGCTAGTGAAAATTGAAATTTTATGGATTCTTCTACCAGTGGAATCACCTTCAAACTGATTTTTTGATGTGTGGAGTCACCAGAGCAGGAATACAACCAATATGTTCTTGAGTGTCTACTTCTCTTAGACCTTAGGAATCAACCATGTCGTTCTTTCCCAGGGAAATTTTTTCAATTCGTCCCCGGCAACGACGCCAGAATGTTAGCACTCTGTAAATTTTGTCTGACTGAATAGAAAAATGACAGAGGTAACTGTTTCAACCAGCTTTAGAGCTGAGGCACTAGCCTGCTCAAGTCAGAGAGGGCTCTCTCATGTCACTTGATATATCTATGGCAATTGGTGGCTAGATTTGATTTGTTTTGGGGGGCTTTTATAAAGTAACTAAAGAAATGAAGATGACATTTGGGCTATGGAGTCAGGAATGAAAGATGCATTGTCAAAACATGAAACTAACAAGAGGGAGAGGCTAAATGAGGTGATGAGTCTGAATTTATATCTGAAATTTTCAAGGCATCATAGGAAAAAGGAACATATAACGACATCAGAGCATATTTAAAATGAATTTTTAATTGGTTAAGAAGAAATAAACATAGTCTAAATTGCTAAGCCAAGAGCTTCGCAATGATGAATTCTGGGTTTTTGTTTATCCAATTTAGACAGATGGAAGTGTAAACGAAATATAAGATTACAGGAAATACATATTGTGAAAGAAAACAATACTCATATCACCGCCAGTTAGAATCTTTCCATAAATAGTCCAAAATCTGCTTCTGCATTTATATATTCATTTTAACCCCAAAATTTACAAAATTCTTCTTGCACAGAGGACAAGCTCCTCTTTTCTCCATCCTTTCTATATCCTTGAGATAATATATATATATATATATATATATAAAGGAATTTCGCATGGAATTCAAAACTTTCATACTTCCCCATAATTCTAAAAATAGAGATAAGTTACAAAAAACGAATGATTTATAATAACGGTTGTCCTATTTTAAAGGGACCATTAGGAACAGGTCTGTCATATCTAGGCCCCTTTATTCAACCTCCATCTATCAAAAATATGTTGGGATGTACTTATTCCCACCTGAGAATTCATTTCAGCTTAACGATCTCCTCCTTTAGAGTGTCCAACCAGACCGGTTGATTCTTCCCAATGCTTTCAGTCGTTTCAGCTATGCTTTGTGTCTTCTGTCATTTGCTCCGTTTCTTTTTCACAGCTCACATGTTGATGATTAGGTCCCTCATGATGGGATTTAGCTTGACTTCTAATTCTGGGTCTGTAGCAGGTTTCGTATGGAATTTGGTTGCTAGTATACGTGCAATCGCCCTTTCCTTCTTACTCGTAGATAAACCTGCCCTGTTACTTGAATGACTTGTTTCACTGGATATGGCTTGATTGACTTTTTCTATGTATCTCATTTTCGTGGGCACTAATATGTTCCTATAGAAATCATAGAGTCGACCAATTTGGAGATTACTCTACTTATGGATGAGATGATGCCTCCATACTTGAGAATCAGTAGTTATAGAGTTCCAATCATGAATCATTGACAAGATTACTTGCATGTACATTGGTTTACCACACTCATCCAATCCATTTCAAATAATTAGCCTTTGAGTTCATTATCCGGTGGCGTTCCCTTGACATTTCATGGTCGTGAAGTACCCGAACGAGTGGCGTGTGGTGATTTGACCATCCGTCACTTTCCCCTACACAAGTCGTTGATTCGACGTATTAGAACACATGACATCGGGGCTTTTGAAAAAATGGTTTTAGGCAGACTGCCTTTCTCCCCGATGTATCTCTGAGGGCACCATGTGTCTACAACTGAAACCATGGTGGTTTTCCCTAGCTCGCCCTCGATTAGTTAAGTCCTGCGCTGCTTTGTCGCTCGATATGGGTCCCAACCATTTGATCTGGGCTTCCTCAAGATCAACAATCCGTAGGGATCCCTCTTTCACGCTCTCTCTATATTTGTCCATATATTCATCATATATGACCTGAGCCTCCAAACAACACCATGTATCTACACTGATTTAGTCACCTGCTAAATTTAAACTCAGATTTGAAGCATGATTGTCATGGTGATAATCGGGACTTTGCGAGTGAGCCAACCCTGACTCCCCGAATCTCAAACTACTAAAAGAGATAAACGTTCCTTAGTTCTTCCCTTGGCCTCCATCCATGTGACAATTCACCATGACCTGGGACCCAACTCTCAAGCTCTTCCAGATTTCACGTATCGAAAATTCCCGATGCGATTCACGTCCATTATCCGGACTCCCGAAATGTCGATACTTCAGAGCTCCCAATCCGACGGTCCTGATTCCTCCATGATCTGACGGCTCAGATCTCATCGGGGTTTCATGTATCACGAGGTCGAAAGGTTGTTCAACTCTATTCTCTCGATCCCTGAAATGTCGAAATTCTTCCTGGAGAATCAACGATCCAAATCTCTCCTTGATCAACGGTTGTGATCTAATCACGAATTTACGTTTTGCGAGTTCTCACGATTTCCCCGTTTGAATTTTCCCTCCTACGAGTCAACAGAATGATGATCTCTTGCCACGCGTCCCTCCCGATGGACGGTTCTAATGATGTCTGGATTTTGCAACTTGCGACCTCCAAGTCACGACCTCCTTCGCATTCCTAACTCCCGAAATGTTGATATTTCAGAGCGCCCCAAATCCGATTTTTCATGCTCCTTTGGATATAATGGCTCAGATCAAATTATGATTTCACATTTCATGAGTTCTCATGACTTGAACTTTGACTCCTTCGAGTCACAATTCAATGAAATGTTGATCTGTTGCCACTTGCCTTCTGACAATGGATGGTCCCAATGATTTCGGGACTTCGTCAATTCACAAGTCGTCTCTCCTTTTATGCACTCTAAAGGGATAAACCTTGTGCACTTCCTCTGGATCCAATGGTTCTTGGTCCACGCGCTTCCAAGTCCGACAGTTCATATCTGTTTCTCTTGCTTTCTCTCCTGTGTGTCTGGATGTGAGATTCAACGGTCCAGATCTTCTCCCCTGCAACTGATCTAACGCTTGTTGTGCTCCTCCTCCCGATCTTTGGCTTTTTTCCTGACTTGGAATATTTCTAACGTTTCAAAGGCTTCAACCTTTTATTCCTCTATGAGCCCTGTGAATTTGGGTCTCACCTGCGTTCTGGAAATGCTATCTCTATTGAGATTTCGAACTTGAAAACATTCGCTCCTCTACACACTCCTTGTGCTCTGACTAGCCTTCAGATGGCTATCTTTCAACACTTCGTCCAAGTGTTGGCCTGGTGTACTCCTTTCACAGGTCTTCGTCCAGAGTATTTCAGCAACTCTGTAAGTGTCTTCCTGATATCTCCTTCTTCCTCTCCTAATTACAAAAGAGGGCTCCATGAGGTTATCCTCTTCACCGCCTTTGTGCCATCGCTATCCCAATTACGACACCATACTTCTACGGCTACATTACATAAATGGATGTCCAGACCTTACTATGATATGGACCCGCTACAGGTAACCATTTAAGGAAACCCTAACCACTACCTGTACAAAGGAATGGTTTGGCATTTATCAGCCTTACAACATGATAATCTGTATAGGATTATTTTAAATTTAAAAATACGAGGGTCGATGCCTTTCCCTTTATCCATTGCACGTCTACGTGTTGGTGTGCTGATGCATTTGCTTATGTGGAGTGATGCTCCTGCATCATACTCCACTACTGGGAAAATCATGAGCTCCTACTCATGAGCTCTTCTTCTCTAGTGTTGAAATCCTCTTGGATCCCAAACCTTCCATTGGAGTTGTCCTCTTGCTCCTCTCCAACTATGTTGTTGTTGTTGTTGCTGCTTCTTCTTTTGTTTCTTACCTGTTGCTATGGAAGGCTCTCTTTTGTTCAGCTCCCCTTTGTTGACTGGTTCTATGATCAGGGGATCAAAATTTGCTCAATTTTCAAAGTGCTCAGATTGAAACAAAAACAGTGCCATTGTGTCCGTCTCATTTTCCTGATTCCGGCGGTATATTTATTTTCGCGAATGGAGTCCGTATGAAGGAGATATCGCGATTTAACCGCCAAGTCAAACAGGTAAAATTTGGACGCTGACTGTACCTGTCCGTACAGTTTGTACGACCACGTGGAGGGCCGTACCTTTTTCTGACGTGGCAGTCTGTTGATGTGGCACAGTTTGATTGGTTGTTTACTGGCCAGTGATACGATGACACGTGTCGCTTTGTAATTGGCTATTATTTTTGTGTTGTGTAAAATGGTTTGGAAGGCCGCGGGGTTCGACCCCTGGACCTCCCTATACACTAAAGCTTTCATAACAGTACGCTAGCCAATAGTCCCGCACATGTACCTTGTTATATAGTTGGGCGCAAATGTATTTGAATTTGGCTGTTGTATTATGTGGAAAGGGGGCGGGCCGGGGCCCAAGCCCCGACCCTTGGTTCCATTGAACACACATATAACCGTGTGTATATATATATACAGAGCGCGGGGAATTGAATATAGTCCACGGACTATATAATATGTATTACATTGTATTGAAATGCGCGCAATGTTTATTGTAATGTTTATTGCAATATAACATTGCATATGTATTAACATTTGTATATTAAAATGCGTGCGGGTGATTATAACTGTTGGTTAATACAAATGACCCGTGGTTTGGTCGGTATGTAACCGTGCGGGAAGTTTTAAACGGTTAAACAATTTTTGTGCCGCGCCTATTGTCGTGTGAGCCATATGACCCAGTACCAAGGCGGTTAAGGGCTGGGCACCCCTAACCGTCCTACGGTTTGTACCGGTGCGCGGTTATGCACGGGAATGGGTTCTTTACGCTTAAATGAGCGTGTGTGCCAGGTTTGGAGGACAAGGGTGCAAAGTGTAGAACCAGAGACAACATAGTTGAAGGGGAGAACTTCAAAGGAGGCTATCTTCTTCATTTTTCGACCGTTTCAGGAGCCGTCA
>ML780908.1:1022414-1067467 GCA_009831015.1 Picea engelmannii
CCCTGACCTCATCATCAAAGTCCACTTTTATAGAACTTAGTTGATTAGTAACCGTATTAAAATCATTTAAATGATCTGCAACAGACCCACCTTTCGACATCTTCATATTAAATAATCTCTTCATTAGAAATACCTTATTGGATGCCGAGGATTTTTCATACAATTTGGCCAATGTATCCATCAAACCCTTCGTTGTCTTTTCTTTTGAAATATTGAAAGCCACAGATGCTGCCAGGCTCAGCCGTATCATTCCTAGACCCTTTTTGTCAAGAATCTCCCATTCTTCATCCTTCGTAGCCGCCGACTTCTTTGTTATTCCGCCCAATGGTAGGAATAGATCCTTCTGATATAAATAGTCTTCCATCTGCATCTTCCATAACTGGTATTTTTGGCCATTAAATTTCTTGACCCTAAACTTTCCATCTTCCGACATTGCTCCCACTCGAACCAGGAACCCTCTTTTCCTGCGAGTTACCTTTCGCTCTGATACCAGTTGTTAGAAAAACAGGACCGTGGAGCAATAAAATAAAACAAATGCGGAAACAAGACACAGAAGATACACAATACAATAGAGACACAGATTTACTTGGTTCACCCAGTGTGGGCTACGTCCACCAGAGAAATTGCTAGGTCCTTCCTTTATTATTATCCAGCATATGAAGGGATACAACCTACAACAAACCTGTTGTAACTTCCCCTTCTTTCTCTCACAGTCTGCTATCTCAGAATACAATATTCACAATCCACCATAGCCGCAATACATTTCCCTCATAAAAGAGGGTTTCCTTCAAGGGAAAAAAACCCTAACATAATTTCTACTGTTAGATATGTGGCCTTATGATGAACGGTCCAAATTTACAATGAAATTACAATATACTTTTACAAGGCAATTTTTCCTTCGGGGGCTTCACCCCTGAACCCCCACTAGGGGCCCGCTTACCCCCGGACCCCACAGAGGGGGTACCCCCCCTCTACACTCCCCCACGTGGAAGAGTGTACATACTTCTGGGGTTTAAATACTTCATGGGGTATAAACATGGCTGAAAGTAAAAGACCTCTGAATCAAGAAGATAATCAGGCTCCACAACCAACACCTTGTCAATTTATGCTTTACTTTTCTTCTTGTGGTATCCTCTTCGACCACGCTCATGGCCTTAAGTATCCATCCTTCTCTGTATTCATACCTCTTGGCTATCTAGCATTTTTTGCACACCTTGCAACCATATTTACAGAGCATCAATACTTTGTCTTCCTTCACCTGCTATCCATAAGTGAACTTGAGCTTTTGATACCATTTGATATAGTCAGACTGTCTTCTCTACATCCTTTGTCTGAAATCTATAGAAGAAATCAACGTTGATACCTCTTTATGATACCACACTATCTCCTTTATCCCCTTCATTTGAAATCTACAAAGGAAACTAAGCTCTGATACCACTTGATGCAGACCCCCTACCTCTGCCTCGACAGGGTCCACTGACCTCCCGGTCAAGGATCATTCTTCAATCTATCGAGCTAAAGCATCTCCTCGATTCCCTGTTGGAATCTTATGAACAAATCCACGGGTCCTTTTATGAAACTCGCCCTACGCGAACAAGCACCAAGCGCGAGCCTCACCTCCACATGACCACGGACTGTGACCACTTGCCTACACAAAAGGCGCATTGCGATTTCATGTGTCGAGACTTTGCGAGTGAGCCAAACCTGACTCCCTGACTCTTGAACTCTGAAAAGAGATTAACGTTCCTTAGCTCTTCCCTTGGCATTCATCCATGTGACCATTCACCATGACCCGGGGCCCAACTCTCAAGCGCGTCGAGATTTCGCGTATCAGGAATTCCCGATCTGATTCACCTCCATTCTCCCCACTCCCGAAATGTCGATATTTCGGAGCTCTCAATCTGTCGGTCCTGATTCCCCCACATTCTGACGGCTCAGATCGCATCAAGATTTCACGTATCGCAAGGTTGAAAGATTGTTCACCTCTGTTCTCTCGATCCCTAAAATGTCAAAATTCTTCCTAGACAATCAACGATCCAGATCTCTCCTTGATCAACTGTTGTGATCTAATCGCGAATTCACGTTTCGCGAGTTGTCACAATTTCCCCCTTTGACGTTTCCTTCCTCCGAGTTAGTGGAATGATGATCTCTCGCCACGCATCCCTCCCGATGGATGGTTCCGATGATGTCGAGGTTTTGCAACTTCCGGCCTCCAAATCACAACCTCCTTTGCATTCCCGACTCCCGAAATGTCGATATTTCGGAGTGCCCCAAATCCGACGGTTCATGCTCCTCTGGATCTAACACCTCATAGAAAATCACGATTTCACGTTTCGCGAGTTCTGACGACTCGAAATTTGACTCCTTCGAGTCACGAGTCAGCAAACTGTTGATCTCCTACCACCTACCTTCTGATGATGGATGGTCCCAATGATTTCTGGACTTCGCAAGTCGACTCTCCTCCTATGCACTCAAAAGTGCTAAACCTCATGCACTTCCTCCGGATCCAGCGGTTGTTGGTCCACACGCTTCTAGGTCTGACGGCTCATATATGTTTCTCTTGCATTCTCTCCTATGTGTCTGGACATGAGATTCAATGGTCCAGATCTTCTCCCATGCAGCTGATCTGACGGTTGTTGTGATCGTCCTCTTGAGCTTTGGCTTTCTTCCTGACTTGGAATATTTCCAACGTTTCAAATGCTTCGACCTCTGATTCCTCTATGAGCCCTATGAATTTTTGTCTCACTTGGGTTCTGGAAATGTTATCTCTCATGAGATTTTGAACTTGAAACAATTCGCTCCTCTTCACACTCCGTGTTCTCTGACTAGCCTTCAGATGGCTATCTTTCAACACTTCGTCCAAGTGTTGGCCTGGTGTACTCCTTGCACAGGTCTTCGTCCAGAGTATTTCAACAACCCTGTAAGTTTCTTCCTCCGACACTTCTCTTATCTCTGAACTTGAAATAGATTTCTTCTCATGCACTCCTTGCACTTGCTCGATGCCCACCTGGCAAAGCTTCTATAGAACCTTAAGTAGTTTCGTCTCTCTGTTCCTTCTCTGCACATTCTTCCCTCCAAGGTGTTCAGTAACCTTGAGGCTCTCTTGAGTTTCCAAAATATCCTGGTGTGCCCTCCTGGCACTTTCTCCTCTGAACTCAATAGAGAGATTCAGATGCGCACTCCTTGCACTAGCTACAAAAATTCTAACGTTCTGTTGTGCACTCCTTACACAGCCTAAGGAACCCAGAACGATATAACAGAACTCAATGAAGATAAAATAAATCTATCTTCCCACTTTAAGTGAAAACTTATGATACATCTACAACATTCATTCATGAAATACAAAATACATGAACAACAATATGCAAGAAAAACTACTTTTCTATTATCTTTGTGTGTCTATACAGATGTTTGCAAAAACTAGACTGTAACAAATTCCCAGTTCTCTTAATCTCTCTCTTAGAACTTCTAAGACCTCCTAAGTCCTCCTAAGAATCTCTCTACCTGATATCTCCTTCTTCCTCTCCTAATTACAAAAGAGGGCTCCACGAGCTTATCCTCTTCACAACCTTAGTGCCATCGCTATCCCTGTTATGGCACCATACTTCTATGGCTACATTACATAAATGGATGTCCAGACCTGACTATGATCTAGACCCGCTATAGGTAACCATTTAAGGTAACCCTAACCACTACCTATACAAAGGCATGGTCTGGCATTTATCAGCCTTACAACACGAAAATCCGTATAGGATTATTTTAAATTTAAAAATGGGAGGGTCGGCACCTCTACTTTTCTCCATTTCACATCTATGTGTTGGCATGTTGGCACATTTGTTGATGTGGAGTGATGCTCCTGCATCATACTCCACTACTGGGAAAATCATGAGCTCCTACTCATGAGCTCCTCTTCTCAAGTGTTGAAATCCTCCTGGATCCCAAACTTTCCCTTGGAGTTGTCCTCTTTCTCCTCTCCAGCTATGTTGTTGTTGCTGCTATTGTTTCTTCTTATGTTTCTTCCCTGTTTCTATGGCAAGCTCTCCTTTTTTCAGCTCCCCTTTGCTGACTTCTTCTACTGACCTCAACATCATCTTCCTGATCTCCTCTATCACTCTGTCCAGCTGCTCCAGTGGTTGGTTCTTCGCATTCATTGTCCTCTGTTGCACTCCCTTCTCCTCAGTGGGTAGATCAACTTGATCCCCCTTACAATTTTCTCTATCTCTTGTGGCCTTAGCTTTCCACCCTGCTATAGACTCTCATTTTGCAGTCTCCTCTGACAGATTAGCTTCTATTAGCTCCTCTTGTGTTGGTTCAACCCCAACTTCTTCCATATTCTCCCCAGGCTGGTATGCTCCTCCATCTGTCTCCAACTTATCTTGTTCGAGGTGCAATATTTGCACCATTACTCTTCTTTCTAGGGATTCCAACTATTCATACAGATAAGCAAAATCCATGTTGTTTGTTTCCTCCTCTGTTGCAAGCTCCAATGCTACAGTCATCTCTGTTTCAGCTTCCGGGCTGAAATTTTTGAGCAATTCTGTTGAATACTCCTCTCCCACAATTTGCATGACTGTCTGTTGGCATCCATCATCTGGTTCTGGATTGTTCAACCAATCCTCCAACATCTCCAAATCCTTCTCCCATTTAGTGAAAAATTCATCTAAATTCTCCTCTTTTTCTGTTGGGGAAGACATCAATATCTGCTCCTTCTCCTCCTCTTTGACAGTCTTTGTTGGTTGTCCTTCCTCACACGCTCTGGCCTCAAATGGGCTATCTGGTAGGAATATCTGAATTCCCCCACGATCATAACATACCTATGATCCTCTTCCATCAACACTCCTTTCTGATATGAACTCTCAGTTGAGTTCATCTCTTCTCCCTTGCCTACCTGGAAATCTGGGATTCCTCCTCTATCCACCTGGCAGTCTATGAGATCCAACGATCCCTCTTCATTTCCCACCTGGAAACTTGAACTTCCATCACTACCCTCCTAGTAGTCTATGAGATAATCCACTGATCTCCTTCCATTGTCCACCTGGAAACTTGAAAGTTCACTTCTGCCCCCCTGGCAGTTTATGAGATATTCTGATCCCATCTCATGGTCCACGTGGCAATATGAATTTCCACCACTATCCTCCTAAAAATCTATGAGATCCTCCAATTATCTAATTTCATTTCCCACTTGGAAATATGAATATCCATCTCTTCTCTCCTGACAATTCATGAGGTCTTTATCTGATCTCAACTCCTCATCACTAAGGTGTCTCCCTGTCTCTGGTTCATAGATGTAAACCATTTCCTCTTCTGTGTCACTGAGGTCTTCAATGTGCTTTAACCACTTCTTCACTGCTTGTTGGTGCTTTCTAGCCAACAAATTTTGAACAAACCATTTTACTTTCCTGTCCATATACCATTCATACCTCCAACATACCTGTTACGAGGGAAAAACTCTCTATGGCCAAGGCTAAACCACAACAAACAGGTATGACTGTGGAAATCAACTCAATTCCATTGTATGCTATATAAACTAATGTGTAAGATAAGAAAGAGGCCTACCTCGATCCAACGTTTGATGATGTTCCACCATTGAGCACTTCGACCCAAAGCTTTATACCTGCAATAAGTTCTTAACAAACAAGAAAAACAAGTATATAGTGATAATGTAAAGGGGATAGCACATCAGATAACATAATCCATTAATAAAAATTACAAACATGCCCATAGATAATAATCATATATTTTCACAATACCAATAGGATGGGAAAGGAGTATTTCTATTAATAATTGATCAACATAAGTGTCAACATTACAGACTTCCATGTCAGCATGGTTCGAAACCAAGGAACTAAGTTCCTTCCAACTAGGTCTCCACCACTTCAATCCTCCACCAAAGGCAAGATCAAAAGAGAGAGACAATGAGGTTCTCTCAACAATAGGGAAATAGCTTGGTGGATGAACACTGTGTTCAGACTTGAGGGACAAAGGGATGCAGACTCAATATGAAGTAATTTCTCCAGAGTAACTTTGCTCTCAAATTTGAATTCTTTCTCCCCTTTTCCATAGCTCGAAATTGTTCTCATATAGCCTTCAAAATGCATCTAAAGGGTCGAGTCGGAACGTTTCCAGTATATGCAAGGCCAAGGATCAAATATCTCTTGTCATGACATGGAAACCCAACTCCATTTTTGTATTTTCTAGCACAAATCCCGATGTACACGGGCTGTAGTGGAGCAGCCTGCATATACACTTGTTGTATATATGATAGGGCACATATATGTGGAAAAATGTTTATTTTTATCTATGGATTTGTCAAAAAGGGATGATAAGTCTGCATAGGGAAATGGAAAAAGGCCCTCTGTGAAAGATAGAAATGGTGAGGAAAATCTTGCTATAACAGATGCCCCCTAATGTGTGAGATCGGAGGAGTATCTGCGATGGACAAAATACATTATAAATAACCCAATAGTGGAGTGGTAGAGAACCAGATGGATGAACTCGATTGATCATTACATTCTGTACTGACTTTGCATACATGGATGCCAAGAATACAATGCAGATCCATGTGGAAAATATACCAAATAAGTTTTTGTGGCCATGAATAGGCAGATATAATTGTGGTTATATGCCAAAAGTTGTCATAGTCACAAACAAGGCCTAGTGAAACTAGTCTCAAAATCAATCTGAAGATATTTGTATACCATGGAGTACAATTTGATCTCCCATGATCACTAAAGTCAAACAGGTGTTGGTCCAATGAAAGGGAATCAACAGCTTAGGAAAGTTGTGGCAACATAGTGATGTCTTCAAGTCTTCTACACTATCCACCAAGGGTGCAAGTCTACGTCATGTGAATAAAGAAGTTGAGGTCGAACATAATGAGACATCATTTGATTACCGGTCATTGAGGAATATCATTAACAAATGCGAGACAACCTACCAATAATTAAACTAGGTATCAAGGCACCGAGTACATCCCTACAAGTGTGACTAAAGGAGTTGAGGTCGAACACTTGATAAATCCATTGATCAAGACACATTGTTGTATTCCCATTTGTCAATGGCGAGAGATCCTACCACTAATGACTGCAAGCCTCAAGGTACCCATAAAACTCTAGGTCCTGTATCCAAAATAGATGAGCTGAAGTCGATGGAAGGGGACCTGCTGAAAGGAGAGCATTAAGGCATCTCTCATCAATCAGCACGAGGAACAAAGCAGGAGCTTCATGATTTGGTGGAGATTGTACGAAGAACATGTTCATGAACCAACGACCCTGTGCATCTTTTGTGTGTATAAAATGAAAGTGGTACATGGAAAAGACCCTCTGAATAACATCCAATGATGAAAACTTCTAACAGAGGCAAGGAAACCATCAATAAGGCTAATGGCATCCAAGACACTACACGAATCCCAAAGTGTGAATAGATGTCTTGCTGTCGAACACAAGGGAAACCACCCAGTCAATGACCAATGATGAAATGTCGATTGTTGGGTTCAAGGTGACCTACCGATAATGCAAGTAGGGCCAGGGTGTGTGATAAGCCCATAGTATCATGTGATTTTGAGACAAACTGAGAGTATGGTCGACATGCAAAGTCAAGATTTCTGAGGAGTGGCCAACACAGGTTGTGAGACTTCCCTTGAACAAGAGCATGTGACATGTGGTGGAATCCGACAGCATAGACTCAATGATGTGACGATTATATGTAGGAGGCATCAATAACGTTCTCTATAGGGACTGGAAGAGTAACCAGTCGATAGAGAAAACTGTGTAATGAGATCAGCTTCCTAAGGCCATGCTAAAACCCAAAATTATGATGACACAAGGACTTAATAATTTTGTGCTATGTTCAAAGGTGACACGACTACTGCCAATTATAATATAGTACTCCCTTCATGCCCGTCTTTTTTTGTTTTTTCATAAAAAAATGAATTCTATGACACAGAGGAGGAAACGAGTGTCACAAATAAGAAAAACTAGTTCTAGCAATGGAACGTACCTATTCTTAATGCAAGGAAATGCATGTGGGAGATGGACACTCGGGGTGATGTTCCCTCTAGGGTATAGGGTGTCAAATTGCGAAGGATATAAACAAGGCTTTGATTGGTTGAGGATGCAAAAATTGCTTAGGCAACGGTTTATAACGCAAAGCGAGAACTGGCTAAAGGCTTAGTATTGCAAGTGAGGGCATGAGATGCAATCACAACTTAACGCCAAAAAATATCCTTTTTTATGTATTGTAGTCTAATTGGTGTGAAAAAGGGGTAAACTTGTGCCAAATAGATGTCTTTTCAAATCCAATTTATGAGTGTGAAAAAGACAAGTTCCCTCGGCAATCTTTTCTATTTTTGGTAACGAGTCGGAAAAGAGCTTAACTAGGACTCATGACCTTTCAAGTCCAATTTTAATGAGTGTGAAAGGGACAAATCACTTGGAAATATTTTCATTTTTTGAACGAGTTGGAAAAGAGCTTTACTTAGACTTGTTAGGAAGATTCTAGGTGGAAAGCCATGGGAGAGGCCGAGGCTCCCGTACCGATCTTCTGTGGAATGTCAGTATCTTACGAAGAACTGACACAAGCTCAGGAAGACCCAAATCTCTCCAAGTCGAGGAGGAAAAAGTGATAACAGAGGTTATCGTCTCCGTGTTAAATCGGATAATGTCTCTTCCTGGAAAATACATAGGCAGAGGCATTGGATACCCCACAAGACCATCCCAATCAAAGGGAACGTCGTCAAGACTTGGAGGGAAAGGACTCGGGAAGAGTAAAACTCTCTCTTGTTCAGATGGTGAAGTAATAGAAATGCTAAGGACATGACATAGAAGGTATAGAACCAAAACCAGAAGAGCGTGATCGACCAAAAATTCCATTGGCGCGACTGCTTCCTTAGACTTGTCACTCTTCAAGAGAAGAGTGGGGTCGATCGAATATTGCATAGATACAACCACTTCCTCAACCATTGGTTGAATAGGATGTGAGACAACAACGTCAAGAGGAGAATCACCCCAAAAAACAGGAGTGTTGTTGGTCAAATATTCCATCGACACGACCTTTGGTTGAACAAGATGCGAGACAACAAGGTCAAGAGACGCATCGCCCCCAAACATAGGAGAGGTGTCGATCAAAGATTGCATCAATATGACCACAGGTTGAACGGGATGTGAGACAACAAGGTCAAAGGACGTATCAACCCCTAAAGGAAAAGGGTTGTAAGACAAAGATTTCATCAGCATGACTGTTGTATCAACCAAAGAAGGAAGAGAGTGTTGTGAAACCATAGATTCCTCAGAACCCGAAGGGCCCTTAGGTGAGCCCCATGCTTCTGGTATCCCAACAGTAACGAGACACAGATGAGTAAGGTGACTTCCTTCACAAGTCCTGCAAAGGAATCTAGGCTTACACCTGAGACATCTAGGCTTCTCAATCATATGAATGCCCCCAGCATGACTTGTAGTGGCTGGTGACACGCTCCCAACATGACTTGCAGAGGCTATTAGCAAATCTCCAACATGACTCTCAGAGGTTGGCGATGGATCCCCAACATGACTAGCAGAGGTTGGTGATGTATGTGCAGTGTGACTGTGATCCAGATTTTATGAGCAGAACAAAATGAATACATATTATTAACAGGTGCTTAACACAAAATAACAGAGATACAGTAAAACTGGTTTTCTATTCAATAAAGAAATGAGTTGAAACTGTAAAATGCAGCGGAAACAAGCTTGTTGGAATGGTGGTGGCTTATCTCTGAGAAGAGATGTGACGGCTACACACATTCATAAGAAGAGGATTACAGTGAGGCTCTAAAGGCATTTTTACAATAACCAAGAATTCCCAAAACCCTATACATCTAAAAACCTAACCCTAGGAGATGAAGCGCCAAAAGTCATGTGGGCCCTGTTTGGGTAAGTTAGTACATCAACTTCTCGGGGTCGTAACTTTTGCATACAATCTTTGTTTTAGGCGTGTGATAACCCGTTGGAAAGGTATTGTCGAGGAGATTAATTTTTGGGGCTCAATGATTCCTTTGAATATCATTGAGAATATCGATACTGAAAAACCTTCATTTAGGCCCTCAAAATGGCCCCAAAAGTTAAAACTGCTAAAAATAGTAAATTGCCAAAATTGTCAAAAAACTATTTTGAGCCAGTTGGAAAAGGTGGGTGGCCACCGATATCCATATATATCAGACTAGAAGTGACCAAACATGTTCCCCCAGCATGACTTGCAGCGGCTGGTTGCAGGTCTTCAACATGACTCGCAGAGGTTGTCGACCAATCTCCAACATGACTAGCAGAGGTTGGTGATATAATGCCAGTATGACACGTAGTGACTAGACTTGTTACCCTAGGATGACTTGCAATGGCTGGTTGTAGGTCTTCAACGTGACTTGCAGAGGTTGTTGACCAATCTCCAACATGACTAGCATAGGTAGGAGATGGAGCTCCAGTATGACTAGCAGTGATCGGACTCGCGACAGTGATGAATTGCGACATTTGAGACCAAAGTCTAAGGAAATATTGGTTTTGAGAGATTGCAGGCCAGGAAGGATCCTGGTTTACACCCTGTCCATGTCCGGCAGGATAGTATCCTCCTCCATACTGATTCATAGAGTGTTGTAGGGGAATCAACATTGAGGAATCTTTTTGCGAAGAGAAAGCATGATGACAAGGGTTACTCATGTGAGGATATATGTTGCCCCTAGAATAAGGAACTTCATGAAGGGGGTTGCTCATACTGTAAAAATAACTTCCCCGGATGAAACACTAGAGGACAGATGGAGGTCAACCATGGGAAAAGTGTTCGTAGGAACCGACATGGTGGAAAAAGGATGAGCGGACAGAGTGTAATAAGTAGAATGATTGCATATTTGGGCACTTACTTCTCGCATAGTGGATTCGTAGGAAGGAATATTCCAACCTCCTATTGTAAGAGGTGTTTGAAGGATATGAATCCCACCAAATGGAGAGGGATAAGAAGGAGGCATCATGCCCCCAGACCCAAAACTTGTATTCACATAAGGAGGTGAGACAAAGGATGGAAAGTGCAAAGACATATCAGACATACCATGAGAAAAATGATTAGAGACCCAAGGCATTGACTGAGTACCATAATTATGCATACCATTATAAAAAGTGGATGGATTTTCCCCCATGAACATCATGGGGGGGGGGTATCATTAAATGAGGGAGAAAACAGAACTCCACTATCCATGATAAAAAAGACTCAACATGAATTCCTATGGTCAACTAATAATCAAAGAGCATACCAAAAAGTCAAACGACCAATATGCATGCAAACAAGCTAAAGTGGCTGAGTGGCCTCCCTCGCTAAAGAAGGTATGTCTCATTCAAGAGGGACTTGAGACTCCCTGCTAAAGTTTGGAGGTAACATAATCAGTTATAGGGGCCCTCATGGGCTTAACGACCAGTTGGTAAGATCCCCCCAGAGAGGTAATCCTCCATAAATACTGTGTGTTGTCTAACCCCTATCTAACCCAGGGTACAAGCAGAATAACCCCTACAAGTAACCTATGAGATACCTAAGTCAAGCAACTAATAAACCACTATATAACCGATCATAGAAGAGAAGTCGTAAGTCCATATCACTGTATGGGAAGGGTAGCAAATCCCAGAACCTTGAAATCACCGCCTCTCACAGAGGTATGGGTACTAGCAAGATCCTCAAATATGAATAAATCCACAGAAATATCTCTGACGCTAGGCGAGTATCCAGGGGTTATCCCTTCAACTAACTTCACGCGACCTCGTGATTAACTCCAGTTTGAGTGGAGCCTCTTGATATTACCAATTATACAATGGACTTCTCAACTCCCTGTTGTAGACACATATGTTGATTTAATTGCCTTGGAGAATTTTACTCACAAAATTCTATTCCAAGGCACTAAATCCTAGGCTAGTTTGTGCACCCTAAAAATAAAATCGTGACTAATTAATTTTAGTTTAAAGCGTAAATTTTATTGTCCATGATTACTCAAAAGGGTATGGAAGCAAAACTCATGATGTTATGGCTCTGCAAAAGATAAATATGAATATAATGCAAAGTATACCTTTAACTTTTCAATGAATGATATGCTAATAAAAATAGTGCAATTTTCAATTTCAACTCTACAATTCAGAAGTAAAATGAAATCTTTCGCTAAATGTACTAAACTGATCATAAAGGTTCAAAGACAAAAATGTTAGCCAATGAAAAGTGATTTTTTTTGTATTTTCAATATATTAAAGAGAAAATGCATGGACTGAAAAGAAACCTAATATATAAATTCTACTATGTATAAACGAAATAACTCAAGCAGAAAACCAAGCAGCCAAGCAAACAGCCCAGGGTTCAAGGACAAACCAAAAAATGAAAAACAATGAGAAAGACTACGCCCATAAATTCAACTCCCAACAGGCTTCCTGTCAACCCAGAGAAGCTCAACAGGCACTACAAAGACCTAAGAAGGCTCAACAAACATCAAAACTCACCCAACAGTCACTAAACCAAGAAAACAAGCAAGGAAAAGTGGTATACGTGACTGTTTAGGAGAATAGTGTGTATATACGCATCTTGCAGAGAGACAGAACACATGTATACACGACTGTCAAGGTAAAAGGAGCATACAAGCTTTAAAACAAGGCCAGGTAAGGGAAAAAAGGTTGAAAACTCAGACTCGGAGTGAACAGAATCTGGCAAGCAGTGATACGACAAGAAACACAAAGGAAAAAGAGAAATGCAAGAAGAAAAAGTACTTCAACCCTTAGAAGGAAGGTCTCTCCCCAGTGGAGTCTCCATTTCTATTACGAGGGAAAAACTCTCTATGGCCAAGGGTAAACCACAAAAAACAGGTATGCCTGCAGAAATCAACTCAATTCCATTGTATGCTATATAAACTAATGTGTAAGATAAGAAAGATGCCTACCTCGATCCAACGTTTGATGATGTTCCATCGTTGAGCACTTCAACCCAAAGATTTATACCTATAATAAGTTCTCAAGAAACAAGCAAAGAAAGTATATAGTGATAATGTAAAGGGGTTAGCGCATCAGATAACATAATCCATTAATAAACATTAAAAACATGCCCATGGATAATAATCATATATTTGCATGATACCAATAGGATGGGAAAGGAGTATTTATATTAATAATTGATCAATAGAAGTGTCAAAATTACAGACTTTTGTGTCGGCACAGTTAGAAACCAAGGAAACATGTTCCTTCCAATTGGGTCTCCACCACTTCAATCCTCCACCAAAGGCAAGCTCAAAAGAGAGAGACGATGAGGTTCTCTCAACAATAGGGAAAGATTTTGGGGGTTGAACACTATGTTCATACTTGAGGGACAAAGGGATGTAGACTCAATATGAAGTAATTTCTCCAGAGTAACTTTGCTCTCAAATTTGAATGCTTTCTCCCCTTTTCCATAGCTCGAAATTGTGCTCTTATAGCCTTCAAAATGCAACTGAAGGGTCGATTCGGAACGTTTCCAGTATATGGAAGGCCGAGGATCAGAGATCTCTTGTCGTGACATGGAAATCCAACTCCATTTTTGTATTTTCTAGCACAAATCCCAATGTACACGGGCTATAGTGGAAAAACCTACGTATCCGTTTGTTGTATAGCTGATAGGGCGCGTATATGTGGAAAAATGTTTATTTTTAGCTCTGGATTTGTCAAAAAGGGATGATAATTCTGCATAGGGAAATGGAAAAAGGTCCTCTGTGCAAGATAACAATAGTGAGACAAATCTTTCTATAACAATACCTTTGCCTCCTGTTGCATCTTCAACGTCAGTTGTTCCATTCTTTCTTTTATTTCAATGAGCTCCTTGTCAATTTCTGCTTTACTTTTCTGCTGGTGGTCTCCTCTTCGACCATTCTCATGGACTTCAGTAGCCATCCTTCTTTGTCTTCATCCCTCCTGGTTATCTACCATTTTTTTCACACCTTGCAACCATATTTACAGAGCATCAATACTTTGTATTCCTTCACCTGCTATCCACAAGTGAACTTGAGCTTCTAATACCATTCGATGTAGTCAGACTGTCTTCTCTACCTCCTTCACTTAAAATCTATAGATGAAATCAATAATTATACCTCTTGATGATACCAGACTATCTCCTTTATCCCCTTCGCTTGAAATCTACAAACGGAAATCAGCTCTGATACCACTTGGTGCAGACCCCCTACCTCTGCCTCAGCAGGGTCTATTGACCTCCCGGTCAAGGATCATTCTTCAATCTATCAAGTTGAAGCATCTCTTTGATTCCCTACTGGAATATTATGAACAAATCCACAGGTCCTTTTATGAAACTCTCCCTGCGCGAACAGGCACCAAGCACGAGCCTCACCTCCACATGACCATGGACTGTGACCACTTTCCTACACAAAAGGTGCATTGCGATTTCGCATGTCAGGACTTTGCGAGTGAGCCAACCCTGACTCCTGAAATATTGAACTATGAAAAGAGATTAACATTCCTTAGCTCTTCCCTTGGCATCAGATCTCATCGATGTTTCATGTATCGCGAGGTTGAAAGATTGTTCACCTCTATTCTCCCGATCCCTGAAATTTCAAAATTCTTCTTGGAAAATCAACGATCCAGATCTCTCCTTGATCAACGGTTGTGATCTAATCATGAATTCGCGTTTCACGAGTTCTCGTGATTTCCCCCTTTTACTTTTCCCTCCTCCGAGTCAGCGGAATGTTGATCTCTTACCATGCGTCCCTCCCAATGGATGGCTCTGATGATGTTAGGATTTCACAACTTTCGACCTCCAAGTCACCACCTCCTTTGCATTCTTGACTCCCAAAATGATGATATTTCAGAGCACCCCAAATTCGAAAGTTCACGCTCCTCTGGATCTAATGGGTCATATAAAATCATGATTTCTCATTTTGCGAGTTCTCACAACTCGACCTTTGACTCCTTCGAGTCATGAGTCAGCGAACTGTTGATTTGTTGCCACCTACCTTCTGATGATGGATGGTCCCAATGATTTCGGGACTTCGCGACTTCGCAAGTCGACTATCCTCCTATGCACTCTAAAGGGATAAACCTTGTGCACTTCCTCTAGATCCAATGGTTGTTGGTACACGCGCTTCCAGGTCCAATGACTTAGATCTATTTCTCTTGTGCCCTCTCCTGCATGTCTGGACGTGAGATTCAACGGTCCAGATCTTCTCCCCTACAGCAGATCTGACGGCTGTTGTGCTCCTCCTCCTAATATTTTGATTTCTTCCTGACTTGGAAGATTTCCAACATTTCAAAGGCTTCAACCTCTGATTCTTCTATGAGCCTTGTGACTTTGAGTGTCACCTCCATTCTGGAAACCCTATCTCTCCTGAGCTTTCGATTTTGAAATAGTTCTCTCCTCTGCACACTCCTTGTGCTCTCACGAGCCTTCAGATGGCTATCTTTCAATACTTCATCCAAGTGTTGGCCTGGTGTACTCCTTGAACAGGTCTTCGTCTAGAGTATTTCAACAACTCTGTAAGTATCTTCCTCTGAAACTTATCTTATCTTTGAGCTTGAAATAGAGTTCTTCTCGTGCACTCCTTTCACTTGCTCGATGCCCACCTGGCAGAGCTTCTACAGAACCTTCAGTATTTCTGTCTCTCTATGCCTTCTCTGCACAGTCTTCCCTCTAAGGTGTTCAGTAACCTTGAGGCTCTCTTGATTCTACAAACTATCTGGGTGTGCCCTTCTGACACATTCTCCTATGAACTCAACAGAGAGATTCAGATGCACACTCCTTGCGTTGGCTACAAAATTTGTAATTTTTTGTTGTGCACTCCTTGCATAGCCTAAAGAACCTAGAACGATATAACAGAACTCAACGAAGATAAAACAAATATATCTTCCTACTGTAAATGAAAACCTATCATACATCTACAACATTCATTCATGAAATACAAAATACATGAACAACAATATGTAGGAAAAACTACTTTTCTATTATCTCTGTGTGTCTATACAGATGTTTACAAAAATTGGATTGTAATAAAGTCCCAGTTCTCTCAAGCTCTCTCTAAGAACTTCTAAGACCTCATAAGGCCTCCTAAGACTCTCTCTACCTGAGATCTCCTTCTTCCTCTCCTAATTACAAAAGAGAGCTCCACGAGCTTATCCTTTTCACCGCCTCGGTGCCATCGCTATCCTAGTTACGACACCATACTTATATAGCTACATTACATAAATGGATGTCCAGACCTGAATACTATCTGGACCCGCTACAGGTAACCATTTAAGTCAACCCTAACCACTATATGTACAAAGGCGTGGTTTGGCATTTATCATCCTTACAACATGATAATCCGTATAGGATTATTTTAAATTTAAAAATGGGAGGGTCTGTGCCTCTCCCTTTCTCCATTTCACGTTTACGTGTTGGCATGCTGGCGCATTTGTTGATGTGGAGTGATGCTCCTGCATCAAGAATCATATTAGACAAACTAATGCAATTCAATAATTTGTAGCCTTCACATATAGGCATGACATCTGATAAGTACGTAGGAAACCCTGGTTGATAAGATTAAATGTACAAGTGTTCTTGGTGAAAATGGAAGATATATAGAAACATTGTCACCCTATATTCTTGTGACTTTATCTGTCAAATATATCTTCGACTTTGATACTAGTTTCTAGGAATAGGATCATAAGGCAATAAAAAAAAAATGTAGAAATAAAACATAGAATAATATAATACAATAGAGAGACACCAATATATGTGGTTCACTCGATATGGGTTATGTCCATGGAGAAATAACAATTCCTTCCTTTATTCAATCCAACAAAATTAATGGATAACACCTACAACACATCCACAAAAACCTTATCTTCACTCTCTCATGGTCTCCTCTCTGAGACACACTACAGTATCTCACCATACACAGTCACAATACAATTCCCTCTTTAAAAAAAAGGGTTACCCTCTAGGGAAAAAAGGTACCGACATAACATCTATCATCATATCTGTGACCTAATAATGAATGGTCTAGATTGACTATGAAATTACAATATAATATATAGGATCTTGCGACATCCAAAATATCTAATCCATTGAAATAGATTAGATTACAACCTTAATTCCTTAACTAGAATTAGAAAACAATGGGCTGGAAAACCATGTGTGAAAAACACCCAAAATGGATGCAAAAAAAAAAACCCAATTTTTTTTCTCAGGGGAGATTTTTTTTTGTTTGAGGGCTTCGCCCTCGAACCCTCGAATAGGGGGGGATTTCACCCCCCCTATGACCCCTCCGCTGCACTCAACACAACATAATAGTGCATGGTCCTAATAGTGATAATAATACAACACAAAAGCCCCACTAGGGTCTAGGATCCAAACATGGCTAAAACAAGACCTATGAATCAGGAAGATAATCAGGCTCCACAACCAACATAAAATTCCCATACTCTACTAACAAAATCCAATGGATAAATCTACATTTGACTTGAAGCAAATTAAATCTCATGAAATCATTTTAGAGTTTCAATGGAGATGAGCTTTGAAGCTAAAATTGGGTACAACCTACAAGTGAACCATTTTGACTTTTGTTTTGTATTCATATCAATTGTAGGTGAATTTGATGAGAGAAGTTGCTTGTGTTGCAAATATGGAAAACCCCATCATAGATGACCATATAGGGTTGCAAGACAAAGGGACCTAATGTTGTTTTAGGTGTCCAAATTCTATGGTTTAGAACCCTACAAAGTATGGAGTACTTCGAGGACAATGTACAATACCATAGTTACATATAAATTAAACGAATACTAACCCCTAAGTCAAATGAGTTAAGATTAATGTATTGATAAAAAAAAGTGTGATCGCATTTTAAAAGGATAAATGCATACCTAGATTGTCTTTGCTCTAAGTTTATGTGCATATGAAAATCGAATGGTTTCTCCCCACATTGATAATTCTTCGATTGAAGGCTTCTCCCATGTTCATTGCTCTCAATCTATTTTTCCACATTATTACTACTCATCAAATAGAAAACCAACTATCTCGATAGGATTTAGAACTTTCTTATGGGTGAAAACATGAATAAGGGTAACACTTTTGCTTGTTTTTTATGAAGGAAACTACAATTTTTTATTTTTTTTTCAACTGCAATCCTTATATATATATATATATATATATATATATATATATATATATATATATATATATATATATATATATATATATATATATATATATTAGAACGTCACTTTGAAGAAAAAACAACATTAGAGAATTTTAAAATTTTAGTTAAGGATAATGAGTGACCTATTTGGGCATCTAGTTTTTTAGAGATGGCTATTCATTTTGGGGGGGAAAATATGCTCACAATTTACATAGATTGCACTAGTCCTTGGACTATATTTTGTGATTTTTTGGATTTAAGTACCATTTTTTATTATTTATCAAAATAGAATAAAACAAAAAAAGGGTATCATATTGACACATTTCTGGGCACAAATTTTCTTTTTGATGTGATCATTACGAATAAAACTAAAAATACCCTTTTGAAGATGATAGTGCAAGGAAGTGCACTATCAATTTTTCTATTTTTTGGCGTTGTGATTTTGACAATATTGAATTTTCATTTAAGGTAATTATGGGAATAGTAAAAATTTTAAGGGCAAAATTTTAGAACATAGTTATTAATAAATAACAATTCGTAATGAAATGCCACCATTGTTGTATCATTGCAAACTAGATTCAAATATGAATACAATGGTAGCAAGTCCAATGGATGATATTTAAATTCTATAGGGGTACACCCTTGTTGAAGTTCTAGGTTTCTAAAAATTGTTATAGAATTAGTTGTTTTAGATGACCAAAATCTCTCAGCTGAGAAAATATTTCAACCAAGATTTAGTTTTGTTTTTATCCAATAAGATTTATATTTTTGGAAAAATCTTAGCCTATAGTTTTTATAATGATCGGATTATAGTTTTGTTGACTTTTTGTGTAGCTGCATCACAATGTCCTCACCACAACTCACTCCAAAAAGTGTTACCCATTTTCGTGTTTCATCCTTAGGAATCTCTACTCTCAAATTATTGTATACAACTCCTAATTCCCCATTGTAGGGATCGTCCTCTACAAATAACGAAGCAAATTCCTTCCTATGGCTTCTAGTGCTTCTTTTAATTCCATCACAATGGATAACTTGGGTTTGTGTGAAGAGGATGAAGCAATGTTGGTTTGTGAAGGAGAATTTAGGATTGAAGTTGACACCATAGTTGTAGAGAGTGTTGTAGTGATGATTCTTTGAAAGAAGTGAGATATAATTTCTCTCATGTCTCCCTAAATGTATGGTCATGTAATAGAGGAGAACCAAGGATAATAATTGATGTCCTAGACCCAATCAAGTTTTTGATCCACCTTTTTAGTATATTTCAAAAACCTCATATACAAATTCACTCAAAGGATGTTGGGGAAGAAATTAACAAAACCTAACATATGTTTTTTTGTTTTTCAACACCTTCATGAAAACGAAACCCTATAAGTTGATGCAAACATAGATGGGAGTTTATTGATGTCAATTCAAACCTCTCCTCTAGATAGAGAACCAATATTAATTTGACTATTGGAATGAAATATATATAAAATGTTCAAACCAATGGTAAATACCTATTGTTGTAATAAAACACATCAAAATGTTCAAACCAATGGTAAATGAAGACCGGTTCCATGAAGAAAATTTATAGGAAACCATCACACCTTACCCTTTCCAACTATTCACTCTGAAGATTTTATTATGATGAAATCACATTAGCATGTTTCTACTTAGGTCCAAAAAAACTAAACTACTATAGTATTTGGTTTCCTTGGACGTAGGCCTTTGCTCAAATTCATCTCATAAAGAGTAAGAGATCATATACTAACAACTACTATGTTGAAATCTGATGCTCAATTTCATCTAAGAAAAAACAAGAGATTTCAGACTAGCAACTGTTATGTTAAAATATGATTCAAAGGTAAGTGGTGGGAATACCAAAGATAATGTGTTTTCTTGCCTCTGCTATGAAATTTTCCTCCCTTGTCTTGTTCTTCTTGGTTGGAATAGGGAATAGAACCCAACTGGTTGATTTCCATGTTGTTTAAGGGATTTCTGGTGGAGTGCTTATTGAAGTAGAGCTTGCTATTAGAGGGCCTATGAGTGGCAATTCTAGAGCAGGGGACCTAGCTTCAAATATCATTCACAATTGAGGCTACCTCATATACATCCTTATGCCATCTAAACTATATTGACACCAAATGAATTCATATTCACCATTATTGCCTGTAAATTGAGATGAGTTTTATTGTAAATTACAACAAAGGACACATAGAATAAAAATTGGCTATCATGGATGGTAAAATGGAAATTGTTCATACAATGCTGATATTTGATGAAATACCGAGGGGAACAATTACCTTAAAAAAATGACTTCAATGTAATAACTAATTAAATTTGAGAATGATTAGAAGATATTTGAGGGCTTTTGCTCGAACAATAGTTTGGAGGTAGGTATTGCACTCTCTCCACTCAGTTTCAAATCCTTTATGGGACTTTGGCCCATTGCGATAAGGATAGAAGGGTATATGCCCCTTGGGATAGAGGCCCCTAAGATTCCTTGGGACATCTTGGCCCTTACTAAGTCATAAGTTTCCTTCTAGGAATTGGCTTGCAAGTTGTGGGCACTAGCCTAGGGATTATAGTGGCCTCACCTAGATAATCTCGACTAGTTATTGATTCCTCTAAATCTAAAGAAAAAATAAACCTTGCAGAAAATCTTGATATGACTATGATATTTATTCTAATAAAGTATAGGAAAGAGAGTTTTAATACAATAACTCATATAACATGTATTCAATGAAAGAAAAATTGAAAGTACCAACCTTTTTTTCTCTTCTCAATTTTTCTTATCATTTGGAACCATCTTTACATGATGAACAATGCACCATTTAAGGCAATCTATATGGAGTAATTTAATAAGTGTATACTTTTTTATTTTTTCTTTTCTTGTGGAAAATTTCTGCTAATTTTGATAGGAATTTTGTCAAAAGTCATAATTTATATTGATGAGAACATTTATTATGAAACTTTTTTTCTAGCAAGTTTGACCATTTTAAGATTAGTCGAGTTGTCAAAATTTTGAAAAAAATAATAGATTAGGGGGAAATTTTTCCTTGCCAAAAAGGTTATTTTTTTCCACTTATTAACTCACTCCAATCCATATTATATGAAGCCATATGATGGTAAACATTACACACCTAGAAACAAAGCTATAAATGCAATATATGTCAGTATATATACCCTTGGATTTGAAATGCTTCATATTTGATATATATCCCAACATATACAATGTTTCTAAACTCAGTCCAATCCATACTCTATGAGGCGATATGAACATAAACACTATACACCTAGTATCATATCTCACTCCAATCCATACTACAAGAGGCCATATGAAAGTAAACATTATACACCTGGAAACTTATTCCTGCCTATAGTGTATACGACCACATGTGGGTAAACATTATACACCCAAAATCAAAGAAATAAATGCTATATATGATGAGATATATATTATTGGATCTAAAATGGTTCAAATCCAATAGTATACATTCCAACATATACACTATTTATTATTTTGTTGTTGGATGCTTATAGCCTATTATCACAAAGAATGAAAGCAAATACATTCAACGACAATATTTGCAATTTTTATTTGAGTCAGTGGTCAATTATCTTGGGCCTCATTACATTCACAAATTCAATGCACATGTCTTTGTAACCCAAAACAACAAACACTACAATAATCCAAATCAAAAGGACAACTAAAGACCCTTTATTCATTCACAAACTTCATATTTCTGTGTGTGATTATTGTCTTTCGGAATTTCAACTACTATAACCATTAAAATTAAAATTACAACCCTTCATATTCCTAGAGTTTACAAAAATTCATTAAAAATGTTGAATTTGCATTAATTTCTCATAATTTTATACTCTATTGTGAAAAATAAGGTAAAATCTGCATGAGAGAGCTTAAGCAAATCATGCTACTTTTTTTTTTATAATTGTCCTTTTGAAAAGTGAGAGAATGGATTTGTGCAATTTTGCATTGATGACAAAACCCACATCTCAAACGTTTCGAATTAACCTCCATTTGCTCATATCAAATCTGCAAAGTCAACAACATGTGCATTTTTCACTAAAATTAACCAAAATCGTCTTACTTCACTAAAATGCATTCTCAAGGTTCATTTCTTGGCCAAATTGAGTGATTCAACTTGGTTAATGTGGTTTTTTTTTATCATTCCTCACCTTTCTACATTTGCATATTTTAAACTTGAGCCTTAAAAGTTTTCACTATGCAAAACTACCAATCTTTTTACAAAATTTCCAAAATTTATGTGAGGCCTTCAAAAATACATACAACGTCTTCCTCTCGCATTATATAAGGAAAATATTCACATAGGTTGGTAATTTTCCATGTCGAGTGCAAAACCCATGTCACTATATTTTCTTGATTTAGCTCCAAATGCACGGGATTTGCTTGGAAATATGCCCTCTAACACTATTTTTTCCATTTTCAAAAAATGCACACCATCACCACTAAAACACACTCCAAGGCCAAGTTAATTTTCTAAATCAAGTTTTGAAACATGATGTGAGTTACACATTTAATTATATACAATTAATTTTCATATTGTTCCATGAATCCACTCCTATAATTTAGTGTGCTTGATAACAATATTTCCCTTATTTATACAATTCAAGAAAATGCATGTTAAGAGATTTAAAATGCATGCCTAGGGAAGAGTAGGAATTCTTGGTTCTTGAATTTTTATTTGGAAGTACATCTAAGTATATCATACCTAATTATGAATTTAAATGCATGTAGGATAGGTTTCTTGGCTAGGGATGCTCCTGCATCATACTCCCCTAGTTGGAAAATTTTGAGCATCTTTCTCATAAGGAAAGTGAACAAAATTTGTAGGTTGGCCATCCTCCTCTACCAATATCTACTGCTAACATCCACAACATTTTATTCAATATTTTAACCCAACACTCTTCTGTGTCCACTTCATTTTTTTCCATTTCTTCCATTCTTTGCAAGTTTGGTCCATAATGTTGCATTTCCCCCTTTTCCTTTAACCCAATGCTACCTACCGCCTTAAATATATTGTTATGAGGAAAATATCTCTATGGCTAGGGTAAACCACAATAGACAAAAATGACTGCAGAAATCAAATCTATTCTCAAGTATGTTATATAAACGAATATGCTAGCAAGACAAGATAAAAGGCCTACCTCGTCCAGACGTTCGATGAAGTCCATCGTTGTGCACTTGACCCAAAGCAATATACTTGCAAATAGTCCTCAACAAGCAAGAAAAGAAATCATATGGTGATAATATATGATGTTATCACATTCAATAGCATAATCCATTAATAAACATGAAAAATACGCCCATGGAATAATAATTCTAATACTTGCAAGATATCAATTGGATGGGAAAAGAGTATTTCTATTAATATATGATCAACAGAAGTAAAAAGTTTATAGACTTCCGTGTCGGCACGGTTTGGAACCGAAAAACTAAGTTCCTTCCAGCCGGGCCTCCACCACTTCAATCCTCCACCAAAGGCGAGCTCATAAAAGAGAGGCAATGGAACTCTCAATCCATAAGGGAAGATCTTGGGGGTTGAACATTGTGTTCAGACTTAAAGGACAAAGGGATGCAGACTCAATATGAAGTAAATAATTTCTCCAGAGAAACTTTGCTCTCAAAGTTGAATTCTTTCTCCTCTTTCCATATCTTGGAATTGGCCCATTTATAGCCTTCAAATGGAACACAAGGGTCGAGTCGGAAAGTTTCCAGTATATGGAAGTCCAAGGATCATAGATATCCTATCGTGACATGGAAACCGACTCCATTTTTCATTTTTGGGCACAAATCCCGATGTACATGAGCTATAGTGGTGCAACCTGCGTATACAAATGCTGTATACTATGCAAGGTGCATACATGTGGAAAAAATGTATTTTTTAGCTCTAGAATTTGCAAAAAGGGATGACAAGTCTGCATAGGGAAATGGAAAAAGGCCTTTTGTTCAAGATTGCATAGGGTGAGGAAAATATTTATATAACATATGCCCCCTAATGTGTGAGGTCATAGGAGTATCTGTGTGTTGGCAGCCAATTCACCTTTTTCTATTATCCTATAAGATGCCTACACCTATGTCTTGCGAACGTCAAGTTTTTCGTCGCATTTTTCAATAGACAACATTTGTATTTCTTGCAACATTGACACATTTGTCTTCGTTAAGTTTTCACGACTGTAAGCGTGAAAACTTCTTCTTTCAAAGTTATTTTTCGATCATTATCTGAACTGTAGTTACTTCTTTTGTCATTTGCGCTTACCTTTTATTGATCGTTACACGATTGGCAATATCCTTTGATCAGTTCTCATACTTCGATTGATTATATGACTTGATTTTATTGGAGTTTGTAAGACATTGAGCATTTGGATTTGCATTTTATGACTTGCCTAATCTTTGATTCTATGAAATGCATAAGGGTTTTGATTTAATTTTTATATATGTATGATAGGATCCTTATGTTAATATTTTATATTTGTTTGGCTTGTCAACTATTTGGTACCTTGGTTAAACTTATGAATCAATACATTAGCACATATTTGATTTTGGGTGATGATTTGTATGTTGGGTGTTTGAATACTATGGCATAGTGTTGGCGCGTATTTGTATGCACATTGGATTTGGTTAGTTGTACACCTGACTTAATGGATGATCCACTATTATGAACAGCTATATCGACGGTTGTACTTTTACCATAATTGTTTTGCATGGCAGTGAATGACTCCACCACCCTCGCATGCGCACATTAACGATTACCCCCTTTTTTTCTCATTCATTGTTGTTAGACCGAATAGCTCTGCTCCTGTATGTGTTCGAACCCTTCCCTTACCATGAATTCAAATCCATGGCACCAGTCGTGCGAGCTGAACCCAATGGCAAGCAGGCCCTATTGATGTTTGATAATGCCTGCCAATATTTGGCAAACAGTGGGTGGCTTACCTTCATGTAACGTTTCAATGGTTTTAACCTCTGCATGGTTTGACAGTTTGCCACGACCTTTGATGGCTGTTGAGCCAAGGTCAGCGATATACAATTGGAAATTGATGAATAGTTTATCAGTCTTGCTACGGGTTTTCCTGCCACTGGACAACGATGGTCCAAGAATTGCAAAGTCGAGGAGGTCCCGTGGACACTGCTCTTCCAGTCACGCAAAATCACCTCCTGTGATAGAGGTGTGCCCGTAACCATGCTTAAACAACGTTGACACGATTTGTTAATGGTAATCAAACAGTTTATCACCTGTGAGGGTCGATACGGGTTTGTGTTCCTACACCACCTACGTTTTCTTATGGTTTTTATGGGTTATCATCTCGATATGCCCTATTATTTGCATAGAAGCCTGTTTAAAATGTCGAAGAAGTACAAAAGGAACCAGGCTAATAGTAGCCTTTTTCATTATGGGCTGGTGAAGCTTATTGTTGTTTATCATTTGACTTTGCACAAAGATTGTTGGAACAATTTCGTTGCTCGGAATGGTTTCGAGGATTCTAACCCTCCACAGGTTGACAAACCTGTGGTGAGCGAGGTCAAGGTTGTAACCCCAGTGCCCTACCATATCCCTCGGCCGACTCTCCTATCAACTTACCCCATGCTGTGACTAAGAGTGCTGAGATTGTTAAGCCTATGAGCAAAAATCCCAAGGCAAACCTCACTTCAAATGCCAAAGGGAAAAAGAATGCTCATTTGATTTCGTGGATGGAAAGGAATAAACCAAAACCCCCTATCGAGCTTAACCCTATCGTGTTGAGTGAGGACTCCGATTCGGAGGTGGAGCATTTCTTGGCTAGCGAATACCCCTATTCGCAAGGTTTGTGTGTCGAACCCTCATTCGATTTCGTGTCAAACCTACCCCCCTGCCTACAGGACGACCCTAACTATCCAGGCATTAGGTTGCCTTGTGAAACCCTTGGTCATTTACCCAAACCCTCTCCTGCTCTGTCTAAACCTACAGTGTCACCCTGTGATCAATGCAATTCATGGTTGGAGCGATATTATAATGATGTCCCAATACTCCAGTCAAAGATTCAGTCACTAGAGGATCAGATTGCATCCCTGACCAGTCAAAAGGCCAAGCTACAATCGACAGATAAGAAACAAAAGACGATTGGCTCCATCTTGTTTAAAAATGTGGAATCAGCCACGACTATTGTTAATTCTAAGCTGGTATAGTTGAGCATCCTTGTCGCTACACAGGTATGGAAAATTTCATTTCATTATGTAAATAATCTAGGTTTATATAACGATTTGATTTCGGTTTTAAACAGCTCTGTTCATTTCATTTGAATGGATCTGTTACATTGCATGCATTCTATATATAGCTTTGTGTTGACTAAATGGAATTTCGTTTTTTCAATCATTCCCAGTTTAGATTCCATTAGATTTTCATCGATTTGATTGATCTTGGTGTGGATTTGATTTGTTTGATTGAGTTAAAATGGATTCTCTGCTGTCAATCGAATTTGTTTGTACCTATTCTAAACAGGAATTGTTCCTCATATTCAATTTTGAAAGTGATCACATTTCGATTCAATTTCGCTAGGATTGGCAATGGTTTGGATACGGTTAATTGTTATGGTTGTATGTCCCATATGACCTTCTAGTAACAGGAATACAATTCAGATTTTTTCCAATATGACTCTATATAAGCACACCCAAATCGTGAATAGATTCAATTCATAACGATTATGTTAAAAACCCAGCCGGTTAATTCGCATTGGTTTATTATTAGCTCGATCATGTTATCAGTTGGATTCGTAATTGCAATGGATACTCTGTTTGAATTTCATTTGTAGAACGAGATTGGTTATATCTAAATTCATGATTTATTTCTATACTAAACTCAGTCGTGATTTGTTTTGAAATTAATGATTTCGTTCAATACCAATCAAGATTATTTGCCCAGTTTGCAATTATAACTTCTGTCGATTCTATTAAGATTGTGATCACAATTAATTGATCCTGTCTATTGACTATGCAAGGATCAACAATCGAAATCTATCACAAATTTGGTTTGGTTGATGCTGTTACGTATGATTTCATTTACCCATAATCGAAACAGTCTTTCTATCTGTGTATTCGATTAAACGATATGAATCTTTTGCTATATCATTATAGCTATAACGAGTGGAAAATGGTTGTGTTGGATTAGATCATATCATGTACGATATGATTCATTATCATTTTCAATTGTATATGAAACAGTCTTGTTACTGTTCGATTATGATTTACCCGATTTTGTGGTAACAGAAAAACAGAGTATTCCTACCCCTGCTTTTGATTGAATCATTTTGATCCTGTTTAATGTTGAATGATAAAATATTTTTGATTTGTTTTCAAGTAATCATTGGAATAAAATTGGATTTAATTCTTTTAAAATATTTGATTTGATTTTAATTCTGATTCTGTATATTATTTTAGACTAGCTACAGAATCAGATGATTCTGTAGCTAAGTCTGTGGAATCAGATTTTAATTGTTTTGTTCATAAAATATCTCTCTAACTTGTTATTTTTTATCCATTTCAGGTGAATTCGAAATTGCATTGGATTGGATGGACAGTTAGAGGATATTTGAAATATTTTGGTTTCATTTTAGTTTCCTAGTTTAGTTGATTTTGGGAAAACCTTCCCAGATTATGTAAACAATTTGATATTATCCACAGGGAGGTTTTACCCTGTGGAAAAAATTATAAGTACTCATTATTTTTGTAATAACACCATCCTCATTCATGGGAGAACAAGGATATGGAATTTTAATACAGACTGAGACAGAATTTGATATTCTGCTACAGCTTTAGCTTTTCATGATATCAATATTTTGTTTTGTGTTTATGTGTATCTATTTGCATTTGGTTAATGACTACTTTATCTATCTTAGTCTTTTGCAAATGATATAATTTAATCAATATAATCCATATCTGATTTCTTCCAAGTGTATAAAAAACATAGCAATTGCTTGATTCAGTTTGTGAATGACAGATTTCTCTTCTTCATAAGTTGAATTATCAAGTATAAGTTTTTGCATAACAGGTTTCCCTTATTGCAGAGATTTATAAATCTTATAATTGTTATGATTTTTTATGTCTTGTTTGTCCTGTTAACAACTCAAAGAGCAGAGCAGCCTATCGTTTACGAGAAGCTTTTGAATAAATCCGGTGCAAGTTTCCTTCCTCCGACCAGCTTCGAAGTCATCATACACAGGACAAACTTGGAGTGTTTCCAGGTCAGTTTGTCATTTGTTTGTTTAGTGTATTTATTAGTAGTTTAGTTTAGATATAAGTTTAGTTAGATTTATAGGTAGAATTAGTATATTAGATTGTTTAATTTCAGTTAGTATATTAGATTGTTTAATTTCAATAAGTTTTATTTCTTGTTCATAAAATCATAAAAATCAAAAAACATCTCTAGTTGTCTTAGGGCAGAAAGCAAATGAATTTTACAGGTTTTATTCAAATCTGCAAGTTGTAGATATTGTACATTTGTGAATAAGTTATAATTCCATTAGTAATTAGATAGTTAATTAGTTTAGTTGGTTGTATTTAGCTTTAGATAGTTTGTTTTATTGTTAATTAGTTTAGTTTGTTGTATTTAGTTTTAGTTAGTTTTATTTAGTTTTAAGTTAGTTTAGTTTGTTTTATTTGTTTTAATTAGATTAGTTAGTTTAGATTAGTTTTCTCTTTGGTTTTCCTAGGACCTTAGATCGGCTAACGGAGCCGCTAAACCCGTCAGGGTGGTTCATTCCAAACGGCTTGGGTTATTAGACAACCTCGGACCGGTTCCACTCTCTCAGTTGACGGACGATCATTTTCGCCCGTCAACACTGTGATGGTCGAAATACATTATAAAAAAAATAGAAGTGGAGTGATGGGGAACCATCTGGAAGAACTAGTTGCTCATTACATTATGCACTGACTTTGCATACATGGCTGGCAATTTGAATTACACTGCAGATCCATGTGAAAATATACCAAACAACTTTTTGTGGCCATGAATAGGAAAATAAAAATGTGGTTACATGCCAAAGGTTGTCATAGTCATGAACAAGGCCCAATAGAACCATTCTCAAAACCAATCTGAATATATTTGCATACAATGGAGTACAATCTGATCTGCCACGATCACTGAAGTCATATAGGTACTAGTCCAATGAAAAGGAAGCAACAACTCAGGAAATTTGTGGCCACATACTGATGTATTCAAGTCTTCTACACAATCCGCCAAGGGTGTAAGTCTACATCATGTGAATAAAGGAGTTGAGGTCGAACACAATGAGACATTGTTTGATTACCGGTCATTGAGGTATATCGTTAACAAACACGAGATAGCCTACCGATAATGAAAATAGGTATCAAGGCATCGAGTACATTCTTACAAGTGTGAATAAAGGAGTTGGGGTCGAACACCCAAAGAATCCATCGATCAGGAGACATTGATGTATTCCCAACTGTCTATGGCAAGAGAAACTTCCACTAATGACTGCAATCCTCAAGGTACTCATAAGACTCTAGGTCTCATTTCCATAATAGATGAGCTAAATTCGATGGAAGGAGACTCGTTGGAAGGAGAGCATTAAGGCATATCTCATCGTTCAGCACGAGGTACAAAGCAGGAGCTTCATGATTTGGAGGAAATCAAACGAAGAACATGTTCACAAACCAACGACCTTGTGCATCTTTCGTGTGTGCCAAGTGCAAGCGGTACACAAAAAAGACCCTCTGAATAGTAGCCAATGAGAAAAACTGTTGAAAAAGGTGAGGAAACCACCAATAAGGCTAATGGAATCCAAGACACTGCACGAATACCAATGTGTGAATAAATGTCTTTCCGTCAAACACAAGGGAAACCACCTAGTTAATGACCAATGATGAAATGTTGATTGTTGGGTTCAAGTTTACCTACCAATGATGAAAGTAGGGATAGGGTGCATGATAGGACTACAGTATCATGTGATTATGAGACAAGATGAGGGTATGGCCAACATAAAATTCAAGAGTTCTTAGAAATGGTCGACACAGGTTGATAGACCTCCTTTGAACAAGAGCATGAAATATATGGAAGACTCCGACAACATAGACTCAATGATGAAACCATGAGATGCAGAAGGCACCAATGAAACTCTCTATAGGGACTGGAAGAGTAACCCATCGATAGAAAAGAATCTCTGTAATGAGATCAGCTTCCTAATGTCATGCTAAACCCAAAATTATGATGACGAATGGAATCAATAACTTTGTGCTCTATTCAAAGGAGAAACAACTGCTGCCAATATAAGCTAATACTCCCTTCCCTCCCATATTTTTTTTTTCATAGACAAATGAATGCTATGATACAGAGGAGGAAACGAGTGTCGCAAGTAATAAAAACTAGTTCTAGCAATGGAACATACCTATGCTCAATGGAAGGAGATGCATGCGGGAGATAGACACTCAAGGGAATGTTCCCTCCTGGGAATAGGGTGTCAAATTTTGAAGGATATAAACAAGGCTCTTCTTGGTTGAGGATGTAAAAATTTCCGAGGCAAACGGTTTATAACGCAAAGTGAGAACCGGCTATAGGCTCAATACTACAAGCAAGGGCATGAGATGCAATCACAACTTAACACCAAAAAATGTCCTTTTCATGAAATTTAGTCTACTTGGTGTGAAAAAGGGATAAAATTGTGTCAAATAGATGTCCTTTCAAATCCAATTTACGAGTGTGAAAGAGACAAGTTCACTCGACAATATTTTCTCTTTTTTGAAGACGAGTTGGAAAAGAGATTAAATTAAACTCAGTTGGGATTCCTCTAGGTATAAGGTATCATGTTTATGAGTGAGAAATGAGGCTTATAATAAAGGCATGTATTAGTTATAAGGGACTCCCGATCCTATGGAAAAAATATCTGCATGGGCACCAAATGAAGCAGAGGATCTAACTAGGTCACCCATGTTTGCTAAGTCTCTACCACTTGATAATGAAACGCCTTATAACAGATGGAAAGTTTTGTGTCACAACAAATGGGTTCGTTCCTAAGGCATAAAAGTGACAGTTATAGGACAATGCAAAAGTGCATGGTGGAATGGATACCTATCTTATATGTTGGGTAGTGAAAATACTTGCCCGTGATTACGAACGGTCAACATAATGTTAAAATCCGCAAGAATCCCTAGTGAAAACTACAAAAACTAACTCAATCCACTGTTGTATTAGTTCATTAGGTGAAAAAATGACTCAAAACTATAGAAAGTGGGTATAAATAGTAACAAAACCAAACATTACTATGTCATTTTGACGTTTTACCCAAATAGTGAAAATTGGACCAAATTACCTCCGATATTCAATTGGTGATTGTGAGAGCATCAGGAGACGAAATCAGAAACCTTTTGGACCAGGTAATTCCTCTTCCCCTCCTCTTACTTTCTAGTGGATTAAATTTTTAAATTAGGTTTCAAATTTTGAGTAAAGTAGGGCACAAATTGGGTAATTCTGTGTATGCGGGCTACCGTTTATTGGGTCGCGTATACATAAGGTTATACACGACTGTGAAAAATACAGAGCCCGTATAATCAACCCTATACACAACTATAAATGAAGCAGACCGCTTATAATTCCATATTCAATGATTTCTATGGTTTCTAACTCAAAATATGACTTTTATCTGGCAGGATGGTGCTAGAATAAAGGGAAAGGGAGCATGAGGAGGTAGATGTTGCTGTGGACAGAGATCTGGGGGCTCAAATGGCCTTGAAAATATGTGGCTTATATAAGTTTTTGGAGCTCAAAGGCATGAGGGCCCAGGTGAGGTTGCTTGATATGCTTGTATATTATTAAGACCCTGATAGTGAAAGCTTCAACCTCGATGGGAAACCATTGAGGATTGAAGTAAAGGATATTTACTTTTTGACTAGGTTATCACGACGGGGTGAGGTGATGAACCTCAAATCCTGGAGAACTGGGAGAGGTATGAAAATAGAGGAGTACATAGATGCTCATTGTTTAGTAAGGACCCCAAATGTCGGGATTCAACTCCACATCCAAGCGATAAACAATATCAGCCTCAAGATTGTTTTCCTTGTGTTAACCAGGATCACATGATCGACTTCGTTGCAGCAGGCATCAAGGCCGCTCATGTTCTATGCTATAGAGTGCTTGAGACCCACAATATATGATTGGTGTATCTCACTATTGGCTAATATGAAGAGCCAGCTGATAGAGTGAAAACAAGGTAGCAAGAGGAACTTCGGGTTTGCCTTTATCTTATGAATCTTTTTCTTCGAGCGGGTTCCAGGTTTGGGACCTAGAGTTGAGATTATTTCGAGCGGACCTCACGATATAGCCATGGCACAGTGGACTGAGTTAATGAGATGGCATGGGGGAGGTAGGGTGCCCACACCCTACAACGAGAATTTCTTATACTGGTGGAGGCGACAAGTCATTGCTCTAGATGACTACCTCTATGTAGGGATCGACTTCAGAGGGGACCCTGACATGCCACTCCCACCAGGGACTGCCTATGGGGACATAGGTATGTCAAATATTTTTAAATATTTCATTTTTTTGTATTTTTGTAAAGTAAAACAAAAATATTTTTGGATGATGCTTAAGTACTAACTAGACACTTATGTGACGCAGACGTGTGTCTGCGACAGCCGGACGATCTTCCCCGAAATTGTCAAAGGCATCGGGGAGATGAGGCGGTGGGAGGAGAAGCTGAGAGAGTCCTTCAAAATGTGCAGGGAAACCTGTCTCATTTGACTCAAAGGTAACTGATGGTTCGGGTAGAGGATATGTCGGAAGCCATGCAGCGACAAGTGGTTGGTGTGCCTAGAGATTGGGTGAAACTCTTTCAGCATCTCACAAACATCATAGTTTGTTACCATGACACACATCTGGCATCATAGGCGTAGATGTTGTGGATCTTGTATTATCATCTATATATGTGTATTGAGGGTGTTAGCCCCAATTTTGTACTATAAACACCATATTTTTTGAAATATATATAAAACAGGGATTGTTGGCATAGGGGTAGACCCAGGGTTCAGCTCCAAGAGCGCACCAACAAGCCCTAACTACTGTCCCTTTCGACTACACCTGCAAAGAATTTGTAGTCTCACCCGAAGAAACTATGGGGGGGTTGCAGGACAAAAGTGTCTACAACCAAGGGGAATATCAAGTGGATCCAATACCAGAACAACACAACATGCATATATCACTTATCATATTAGATATACTCCATACACCTATTATATCTATCACAACGATGCAATAACAATATATCAAAGAAAAATAACACAACATCAATCACACACACAAGACATATATACATGGTTCACCCTCTCTCTAGGGCTACGTCCACAGAACTGTGCTTTATAATATATTAAGATGAAAGCATACAGTTCTGGTCTGCACTCTTAACCAGTAGATCTCTCTCTTCTCTCTATCTCTCCCCCTTCCTACGCACCCAGCTGCAGGGTTGATCTTTGCACCCAACTGAAGATCTTACAATACCAGAAGGCTCTCACACTTAGCACTTCTATCTCACACAACAATAATCTCTCACAACATACCAACAACAACTAGATCAAGACTAGTAATAATGACAACAAAAACCCGACCCAGGTCCTCTTGACCTTTATTTATACATTAAAATAGGTCATCGACATCCTTAGGTCGAAACCTAGGTGTCCAAAACCCTAGATACCAAAACCCTAGGTGTCTAAACCATAGGTCAACTTGACCCGCATTTTCAGGGCTTCGCCAACTTGTCTTTCCTTGCTTCTTGCGCGGTGCTCCAAAGCATCTAATGGTGGATTTTTCCACTTGTTGAGTTTTCCACGATCCTTCTTCCTTATTGATCTATCACCCTCGATCTCCTCGTCCAACGGATTTATTTCTTGGGCTTCACTCCATCTTTTCTTCTCTTTTTCTCACTTCGACCCAGTAATAGTCATTGTGTCTTCCGTGCAGTTCGCATTTCGCCTTTTCTTCCTTGATATTTGCTTCCTTCCATAACCAAGGGCCAATAGGGATCTTCGACTTTACTTATATTACAATGTGTATATTGATGAGATTGTTTTCTTTTCTTTAGTTATGTTACAAATGCCAATCTAAGAGGAAATTATCGTAACCATCGGATACATTATTAGAACTCCTATGAATGTGATAATAAGTAATAAAATCAAACTTTCATTCTAAAAGACGTACTTTTAGGAATCGTTGGATTAAAGTAGGATCATGCACATAGTAACTTTCGTTCAATTGACATAATACTAACTGGGAATCCAGGAGAACCTCTAAAGAGAAAATACCATGTGAGATAGCATCACACAAAATTTCTATAACGATGTTATATTCGACCACATTATTCATGGATGGCCCTATGCATACGCCACGTGAAGACACCAATAGACCCTCGGATGAGTAAACCACTTAAGCGATGGAATCCAAGTTCTGTGTATGACGAATGGCTGTGTCTACGAATCCTAGGTAGATTAAAGACTCCGTTGACATCTGCCAACCAAGGGAAAACTCAATAAGCAAGATGAAGACAAAAATAAAGGGAAACAATATATACACTAGATTACATTAGTATACAAAGAGTTCCGCCCAAGCTTAGGGCTCAAGAGTAATATCTTTTCGAGTAGAGCCCATTCCTGGGCTCGGCCAACATATTCCCTTCATAATATTCTAACTCATGGGATCCTTTTTCTAAGACACGTCACACGATATAAGGATTGTTCCACATGGGTTTAAACTTGCCTACCCCCAGCAGTTCTTTGGCTTGATCATATAATATTACCAAGTCACCCTCAGTGTACAACTAAGAACAGATAGACTAATCATACTGGACCTTGAAACATATTTTTTCACCTCGATAACCATAGAGGTGACTCGACGTTGCTCGTCAAGACTCTCTAGATGCAAAAGGTGTCGCTCGAGATTGGAAGTGTCAGGTAGGAGCATGAATATCAACTTAAGAGAAGGGATATCGATTTCAATAGGTAATATCGACTCCACACAGTGTACTAAATGGAAAGGGGAAAATCTGGTGGCAGTATTGACCAAGGTTCGGTATGACCAGAGTGCGGGATATAGCATAATGTTCCAGTCAGAATTACTCTGGCTGATATTTTTTTGAAAAATGGTCTTGAGAGACTTTTTGACAGCCTCTACTTGTCCATTTGTGTGGGGGTAATAAGGAGAAGAATGACCATGTTTAAACTCCATATTAGATGCTAGTTCTTCCATCATTTCATTCTGAAATTGACTGCCATGATCAGTGACAATCTCACTCGGGATATCGAACCGGGCGATAATTTGATTGAATATGAAGAAGGAAATAGTATTCCCATTGGATTTAACTATATCCATGGCCTTGAACCACTTAGTAAAGTAGTCTATGGCCATGATAATGTGTTAATTCCCCCCAGCCAAAGTTGGGTTGCAATCCACAAAATCCACCCCCCACTTAGTGAAGGGACCGACGGTAATGAATGGGTGAAGAGGGATATATGCAAGCACATTTTCCAAGTGAACACCTGGCAGGGGTGACACTTCCCAACTTCTTCAACACAATCTTTAAAGATTGATGGCCATAAATAACCGGCTTGCAAATTTTTTTAGGTTATTGCAAGCCCAGATATATGACCACCACAAGCCCCATTGTGGAAATCGTTTAGGATTTTCTCGAATTCCCCCTGAGTTAAACAACAACGCAAGATATTGTCTATTCCTTGGCGATACAAAGTGTCACTGGTGATAGTATAATTCTTAGCTTGGTATTGTATACACCGTCGGTCATCTCGTGAGAGATGCTGAGGGAACTTCAAGGTTTGAAGATAGAGAATGATGTAACCATACCAGGGGTCAGACAACGAGACAAGGAAAATGTGTTTTTCCGCAAATGAATCAACATGGATAACATCCTCATCTAATTGTGGAAAGTTGGATATTAACTCCGCGAAGACTAGTGATTTCTTGGATTTCGCAGAAGCGAAATCGAGATCAAATTCTTGTAAAATGACAATCCATTTATTATATTTTCCCCCTATGATACGTCTGGTAAGGATGGATTGAAACGGATTGACATTGACAACCACAGTAGTCTTGCAAATCAATATATAATGATGTAAACGTTGGACTGTGTGAGAGACAACCAAAGCTAGCTTTTCAACATGAGAATAATTGAGCTCAGGACCAACTAAGTTTCAACTAAGATAGTAGATTACATGCTCACATAGCTCTTCATCCTCCTGAACCAAAACCATACCAACCGTCTCCTCGGACGCGGCGATATAAATCAAGTAATCCCTACCGTAGTTAGGAAACTTCAGCAGAGATGTTGATACCAAGGATTTCCTCAAAGCATCGAAGGAATTCTGGGCTCGCTCATCCTAGATAAAAGGGGTGTCCTTCTTCAAAATACGCATGAAACCCTTAGTGATATTGGCATAGTTTACTATAAAACAACGTAAAATGTTAGCTTTCCCCTGTAAACCTTGAATTTGTCAAATAGTGCGCGGGGGAGGAAATCAAAGTATTGCCTCAAACTTTAACAAATCTACCATGACCCCGGTCTCAGAAACTAGAAATCCCAAAAGACGGCCATACCTAACGAAAAATATGCACTTATGAGGGTTCAACCGGATTCTATAGTAATGATATATTTCAAAAGCAAGTTGAAGGTGCATAGAGTGATCCTCTCTCTTACGAGACTGAGCAGAAAGATCATCAAGGTAAGCTTTGACTACATGCTTTAGATTGTGGAATGTGAAGGTCATAGCACGTTGGAAGGTTTCTCCGATGTTTTTAAGGCCAAAAGGAATTTTCCAGTATGTGAAAGTACCCCAGGGACAAATAAATTCCGTCTTGTGTTGATCCTCAGGTTTAATTTGAATTTGGTTATACCCTGAAAATCCATTCATAAAAGAAAACACTTCCCTTCCCGCACACTCGTTGAGAATCTGATCGATGAGAGGTGTTGGGAAGTTGTATTTAGGACAGGCCTTGTTCAGGTCATGAAATTCCATGCATACACGGATGGTTCCTTGCTTCTTATTCACATGAACAGGATTGGATACCCATTCATTCAAAGGAACTGGGTAGATAAATCTAGCATTAAGTAGTTTATCCACCTATGCCTTAATAACAGGGGCCTTTCAGGGATTGGCAACTCTAAGACGTTGTCGAACAGGTTTATCATCCAGATACATTCTAATCTCATGATCGACAATATGAGGGTCGATTCTTGGAATCTCTTCATATGACTAAGAAAACACATCTCAAAATTCCTTGAAGAGTTCGGTGTAGATCAAGATTTCTTCTAGCGAACAATCCACACCGATATGTACGTTTTAAATCTTGTCAGGGGTATGAGAGACATCGATCGTGATGGTAGGAGAAATACTTTCCATATTTCCTTTGGAATAAATGTTGTGCATATCAAGTGGAACTACGATGTGACTAAATATCTTGCTCAAAGTAGATCGGAAGTCATCTTGTTCGATTATTTCAAGCTATGGGAGAAAATAAGGGCGATGGTGCATATCATCCCAAGGTTTTTCGGAACCATTCATGGCTTCGATGATAGCTTTTTCCGAGGGAAAAGTCTCATCAAGAAATTCATGTGAATAAGACAATGAAGTGGCCCACACGGGCTTAAGAATGGGATCCTCCTCATCCGTCGGCGAGGTAAAAGGATCGATATCGACGGAAGAGTCAAGAACAACTTGATACACAATCTCTATTGTCGATAGTGGCATGGCCATTATAGCATGTGACTGACCCTCACAAGACGAATTCGAGGAAGGTAGGGTCCAAGGATCGTTAAAATAGGAAGTGCAGAAAGGAATGGACCTCTCTGATGAAACGAGCCTACTAGACATGGAATAAACATGGTCAATTGGTGCCATGAAGTCAAAAGTTCCCATAAGGAATGAATACATTCCGACACCAATATTCTCAATTTTCGGTTGAGAATTGTCGATCACGGGGATCGACAATCTAACAGATGCATTGGGACTAGCATACGCAAAGGATAATTTGTCAATCGTCACGATCTTCCCATCATGAGGAAAACAAAGAGTACAAAATACATATGATACGACGATGACCATAGCATAGGTCCAATTGCATCCTAGTAACAAGTTATAATCAAGAGGTGCATCAACTACCTCAACCTCCACCTCTACCGTATTCCCACCCAACTAGACTGGAAAGGCATGAAGAATACCGTGAGGGTGGAAGGAATGACCTTCAAAAGAAGTCAACATGTTCGATGACTTAGAAAGATTCAAAGAACCAAGATCTTTCCAACAAATCGGGGACATCACACATGTAGCAACGCCTTCATAAAAAACTGCACGTTTGATGGTATACTTTGAGTATCCCATGTGGATTTGGAATGCCACATGGTAAGGCAAGTGAGGCTTCACATCTGTGATTTCAAACTTGATAACTTTTGAGCCACTGGGTTCTAGAGATCCTAACGCAGTTAGTAAGGAATTCCTCTGTGGAGGACACATCTGGAGTACCTCCAAAGCTGACATTTCACAATGGGTTTGACCCAGGTCCTCAAGAATAGAGTAGTTTTGGGTGACTCTAGCATTTGGATTGTGGGTAGAGCGCTTGAATACTCCTTTCGAAATACAAGTGGCTCTGGTTTTTCAATCTCTAAAGTCATATCCGGGGGAGGAAGAGGATATTCTAGACTAGGTATATCCTGTGAAGAACTATAATCTCAAGATCGAGTGGCTACATGAACTTTAGCATCAACCATATTAATACAAAAACGATCGTTGTCTTGCAAAGATGGGTTTTGACTCCCACTAGCTGCATTTTCGGTGTTTGAGGAGCTCGAGGCCATGTGTTGGTTATGTGGAAAAGGATTCGTCAACACGGTGGGTGGTAGAGATAATAGCCTCGCAGCTTCCGCAAGTTTGGGGCATAAATGAGTAAGGTGATCATCCGTACAAATATTACAGGGAAATTTCACCTTATGTCTTTCTTTCTTGCCCTCTCCAGCATTATTATTCATCTTCTCATTATTACCATTGTCCTTGTATTTTTTATTATTTTTCCCACCCTTACGATTATTATTATGTCCTTTCTTCTTATTCCCGCCTAGTTGCTGGTTATCAATTCAGACAACCAACGATTGCATGGAATGTACATCCGTTGACTGAGTGGGGTTGGAAGACACATACGAAGCTGGCCCTCCTACAGACTAGTTTAGAGACAACTCTTTCAAATGGATTTTCATCGAGTCTGCAAATTTTACATTGGCGGAGCCTACAATGCCATCGACATGAGGTCCAGGATTTTTTCTAGGTTCATAGGTTGACTGTGGTGCGTCCAGAATAATGTGGTATAACATCCCAGACTGAGCGTATATAAGATCTAACTACTGGGATTTGAAGATCGCTTCTTCCTTAGTGGTAACCCTGGATGTAGCAACATCCTTTGAGATAGGAGGCTCCAAAGCCTCGAGGAACCATTCTAAAAGAAAGGTCTGGGGTATGGAGGTCTTAATCAACCTCTTCCATCTATGCCACTCCTGGATATGATTCGAGATATGAGTGGTTATGTCGTGGCGTAAAGTCGATAGAATTTCTAGGCCAACATCGTAACGAACTGACAATTGGAAGTGGTTAAGAAAGACCAACACCATCTGACTAAAGGTCCCATATTCCCCCCTAGGTAGATCGATATACCATTTCATAGCGACCCTAATGAGGGTGCATTGAAATAATCTTAACTGAATGGAATCGTCATTAAGGGAATTCGAGGAGAACCATATGTGAAAGGTAGTAACGTGATCACCAACATCCTCACCATTCTTACCTTCAAATTTTGAAATGTCCAAAGGAATATTGGTGGGGACGGGGGGCCATCTAGGATCATGACTCATAGGGTCGTTCATCAACTTTGACAAGTCTGTCAGATTAAGCGTGGCCAGAAAAGGGAGACAGGGTTGCGGCATCTGGCCCCAAGCTCCCTGGAAATATTGTGCTTGAGGAACTGCAATCCAACCAGGGTTCTGGTAAGCACCATGGCCCTGCCTGGGATTGTAAGACACTCTTCTAGGCTGATTTATAAAAGGTTGGTTGGGCATCATTCTAGTAGGAATGTTTTGATGGGGGCTATAAAAAATTTCCCCTACCAGATTGGATCCAGGTTGGGGGTTTCCCAAAGCATGAAACTGACCTCCCCCAGGTGTGAATATGGAGGATAGAGGTGGATTTTTCATCCCAAACATGTTGGTCAGAATTGACACTGAGGAGGTAATGTTATAGGACAAAACTTGAGCAGAAGCTTGTTCGCCAGGTTGGTTTCTCCACCCAGAAGCAATATGATTAGACCCAGGGTTAAAAGAAGGAATACCTCCCATATTAGGAGTTGTTTGAGGGATTTGAGAACCACCAAATGAAAAAGGAGTGTAAGGAGGTGTAGTTCCCCCAAGTCCAATTCTAGCATTAGGGACAGCAGTTGGGATGGCATTCGAAAAATGTGAAGTAGAATTTGGCATACCATAGGAAAAAGGACTAGAGGTGATAGGGATGGATTGAAAATTATAGCTCGGTGAGTGGCCCAAAGACACAAAGGGGTTTGAGCAAATATATTGAGCATTCACTATAGGACGGGCCATAATAATGATAGGTTCCTCCGACACTACAACCACTATGGTTGCAGGAGTTGAAGGGGTTCCATTAACTATAGTAGGTGTGGGAGTTGAAGGGCTCCCAGTGTTCTGAAAACTAGGTTCAGTACTCATCCTTGTAGAATCACAAATCTGAATAGTGGAGGTGTGTGTACCACGTCTAATAACTCTACGCCTTTTAGAAGGAAAAGACTCAAAATCCAGTGGTAACTATAACAAGTGATAGGACTGGCAGGGACGTTGGTCCAACTCGACGATGACTTAAGACTCTAAAGACAAAAAATAAATCCTAAGGCCAACTAGTAATCAAAGAGCACACCAAAAATCAAACGGCCAATATGCACACAAACGGGGTAAAGTGGTTGAAAGTGGCCTCCCTCCCTAAAGAAGGTATGTCTCGCCCAAGAGGGGCTTGAGACTCCTTGCTAAAGATCGAAGGTAACATAATAGGTTATAAGGGCCCTCGTGGGATTAACAACGAGTCAGACAGATCCCCCCGAAGAGGTAATTCTCCATAAAGGTTGTGTGTTGTACGACCCTTATCTGACCCAGGGTACCTACAGAATAACCCCTACAAGTAACCTATGTGGAACCTAAGTCATGAAACTAAGCAACCAATGTATAACCGATGCAGAAGCGACCAGTCATAAGTTAGCTCCAGCGTATGGGTAGGTTAGCAAAGCCCAAAACCTTGAAACTACCGCCTCTCGAGGAGGTAAAGGCACTAGCAAGATCCCCAGATACAAATAGATCCCCAGAAATATCTCTGACGCTAAGAAGGTATCGGGGGGATATCCCTTCAAACAACCTTGCACGACCTTGTTATTAACTCTGGTGTGAGCGGAGCCTCTTGATATTACCAATTATACAATGGATTTCTCCACTCACTTTGTCAAACACATATGTTGATTTAATCACCTTGGAAAAGTTTAATCACAAAATCCTATTCCAGGGCACTAAATCCTAAGCTAGTTTGTGCACCCTAGAAAATAAAATTGTGACTAATCAATTTTAAATTATAGCGTTAATTTTAGTGGTCGTGCTTACTCAAAAATGTATGGTAGTGAAACTCATGATGTTATGACTCAACAAGTAAAGTAAATATGAATACACTGCAAAGTCCTAACTTCAATTTTCAATGAATGATATGCTTCTTAAAACAAATGCAATTTTCAATTTTAACACTGTCATTCTAAAGTAAAAATGCAATCTTTCATTACATGTGCTAAGATAATGACAAAGACTCAAAAGATCAAAATGACAAGCAATGCAAAATGCCTAATATTTTTGTATTTTCAATATAATAAAAATGAAAATGCATGGACTGAACAACGAGTTGATATATAAACTCTACTATGTATAGAAAGAGATAACTCAAGTAGGATACCAAGGAGTAGAACACCCATCCTAATGTACAAGGACAATCAAAATTAAAAGTTCATGAGAAAGACTCCGCCCAAAAATCAACCCCAGACAGGTTTCCTGACATCCCACAGACACTTAACAGTCACTAAGAGACCCAAGAAGACTCAACAAACATCAAATCCCACCCAAAAACCACCAAACTCAGTAAACAAGTACAATAGTTTTATGTACGCAACTGTTCAAGGAAGTAGAGCGAATGTACACAACTTGCAGAGGGATAGCCCGTGTATATACGCGACTATCAAGCCAAAAACCATGTATATGTTTCAAAAAACAAAGACAGACAAGGGAGAAGGCTAAAAAAATCAGACCCAGAGTGAACAGAGGTTGTCAAGCAATGATACGACAAGAAACACAATAGGAACGAGAGCAATCTAAGGAGAAAAACACTCCAAACCCTAAGAAAGAAGATTCAATCCCCAGTATGGTCGCCAATTTTGTTACGAGGAAAATCTCTCTATGGCTAGGGTAAACCACAACAGACGAAAATGATTGTAGAAATCAAATTTATTCTCAAGTATTCTATATAAACGAATATGCTAGCAAGACAAGATAAAAGGCCTACCTTGTCTAGACGTTCGATGAAGTCCACCATTGAGCACTTGACCCAAAGAAATATACTTGCAACTAGTCCTCAACAACCAAGCAAAGAAATCATATGGTGATAATATATGATGATAGCACATTCAATAGCACAATCCATTAATAAACATGACAAATACGCCCATGGAATAATAATTCTAATACTTGCAAGATATCAATTGGATGAGAAAAGAGTATTTCTATTAATATATGATCAACATAAGTGAAAATGTTACAAACTTTCATGTCGGCACGGTTCAGAATCGAGAAAGTAAGTTCCTTCCAGCTGGGTCTCCACCACTTCAATCCTCCACCAAAGGCAAGCTCATAAAAGAGAGACAATGGAACTCTCAATCAATAAGGGAAGAGCTTGGGGGATGAACACTATCTTCAGACCTAAAGGAAAAAGGAATGCATACTCAATATGAAGTAAATAATTTCTCCAGAGTAGCTTTGCTCTCAAAGTTGAATTCTTTCTACTCTTTCCATAGCTCAGAATTGACCCATTTATAGCCTTCAAATGTAACTGAAGGGCCGATTCAGAACATTTCCAGTATATGGAAGGCCTAAGATTGTATATCTCCTGTTGTGACATGGAAACCCGACTCCATTTTTCATTTTTGGGCGCAAATCCCAATGTACATGGGTTGTAGTGGCGAATCCTGTGTTTACGCATATTGTATAGTATTAAATGTACGTACATGTGGAAAAAATGTATTTTTTAGCTCTGGAATTTGAAAAAAGGGATGACAAGTCTGCATAGGGAAATGGAAAAAGGCCTCCTATGCAAGATTTCATAATGGGAGGAAAATCTCTCTATAACATATATCCCACTCAATGGTGCTTGTTTCCTCCCCACCCTCCCTCTTAGGAATTATTCCTAATTCTTACTACATTGACTTCACAATACACCCTTATTTCATTGTCCATTGTGATATTATTACCCTCTCCTTCTTTTCTTGTTGTCTTCTTCATTCCCACATCCTTCACCTTATCTACTACATTTCTTGAGAAAATACCAACACACAAAGCATTATGGGAATGAGGAATTCTCATATGCTCCTCCTTAAAAAGTGTTTTTGGTGTAGCTCTAATACTCCACTCTTCATTTTCTTTAGCTTTCTCCTTTATAAGCTCTTGCATCTCTACTTCCTTCACATATTCCAAGAATAGACTTAGCATCACTTTCCCATCTTTCTCTGCTTATTTATTCAAAGAATGTAAGTTAAATGTATTCCCATCATTCTCAAACTAGTAGGTGTTTCTTCTCCCATCATACAAAAATATTCTATCAAACTACCATGGCCTTCCCAAATAAATGTGATAAGCATCCATGGGGAAAAAATCACATAAAATGCTATCACTATAATCCCCAATAATAAAATCCATCAGGCACTACTCTCTCATAGTGATGTTATTCCCATTTTGTAACCATGACACTCTATATGCATTTGGATGAGATATACACTTCAAATTCAATTTTTAAACAACTCCAATAGACACTTCTTCCTTTGTTTTGGTTTTGTATTCACCTCTTTCTTAGTCTGCAATAATATTTTCCTTATCGTCAAATTGTTGATTGCTTTGAAATCAAGTCAATCACTTCACTTACTTTTGTTGTTGGTTTTTCTTCATCAATATGATTTCTTCCCTCTAGTATTTTTCCTTCCTTCAACAATTCTAGGCATTCAAATGCCACGTAGCCTCCCCCCTCCATATTTGAAGAAAATGATTTTAATTTTTTCTCTGATACGTTTACCTCTTGCTAAACCTCTTCCTCCATCAAATCAAATATTCTTCTAGTAACCCGGTCCATAGTGTTAGAGCTTGCTTCACCTTCATATTTATTCTCTCATTCATCCTCTCATAATTCCTTGACCTCTTCTAATGGTCTGCTACTTTCTTTTCATTTCTCCTCAATTCTCAAGGTTGCTTGTTAAGCTTCTACAACTAATTGAAAATTTAACACATCAAATCCATCCTGAATGGATTAATTCAAACCATTAACATACCTAGCAATAGACTTTGGACTCTCTTAATTTTTTCTATATCTTATAGAAAGTCTGTAAAATTCATCGATGTAGTCTTTCATAGTCATATTTTCTTTCTTCAAATTTTGCAATATTCTTAACATATTCACAGAATAATCTTCAGGAAAACAATTTCTTTTCAAATTTTCTACTATTACCTTCCAAGTTTCAATCCTCTCTTTTCTCTCATACTCCCTTTCCAATTGCAAATTATCCCACCATAAATA
>ML780908.1:1068545-1098019 GCA_009831015.1 Picea engelmannii
AAAACCACCCACTAAACCAAATAAAAATTGAAAACAAGCTACTATTTATAAACATAAACAAGCTTGACCCAAATTGTTGAGCCTTATCAAATCTAAGAGTTGAAGCATGCCACAAAGAGTTGAAATACCTTACCAAGTTTTCCAATGGAAGAGTCTAGTAGAAACCAAAGGAAACCATTAATAAAATTCCACCTTTTCTATGTGTGAACATCCTTTTAGACTTAAAGTCATCCCCACAACTGCACTTGAAGAAATGAAGGGGGGTTATGGTTAGAGGAGCCTGTTTTATTCCCTGCCCCATCTACCTTAATGCATGATGCCACTTTTTATTCACCTTCGAATGCATGCCAATTCCAATGTTTGACTGATGATGATTCATGGGAGATAAACTAAAGAAGGAACATCCCATTTAGTCTCATCATTCCATAGTTTAGCGAAACTCCTTTATTTTCCATGGAGCCATTAGGTTATTGAAATCTCAAATCACATGATAGAACTCAATGGACTCAAAACATCTCATTATTCCTTGAATTATTTGGATCAATTTGGAGAGGCTTGTAGTCTGATAAATGAGATGATTTCAAATTTGGAAAATTATGATTGAAGCATCTTTGATTACTATGAGGTTTTTTATACCCCTTTTTTTAGAATGTTTAGTACTTTATGATGATGATGATGGCTAACATCCACTAATACCAACGTTTAGTCACTGGGGCTGCACCTTGTTGAGAAATATCTTATCACGTTCATTCATAAAGTGGGTTTTAAATTGTGAAAAATAGAGTCAATATATTGTAGGTATTGTGGGGGGGGATGTGGGTATCAGTGGGTTTATATGTATTGGGGGGTACAAAAAGGGGTATCTATTAAAAATAGGGATTTATTTTATTGTAAAGATGTATTGGGAGGGGGGATCAATAAAAGGGTTTTGGGAGGTATTTATCAATATCTATTAGAATTATGGGTATTCTTTAATATCCCACAATTGAAGGTGCTATGTCATAGGTTCACTAAGTGAAGACCCCATGCGTTTGGTCTATTGGAGCTTAATAAAGATAAGGAATTACTTATTTTTCTTTAGAATTTTACTTTTGTGCTAAAAAGTCTTTAAGAGAAGCATTCCTAAATCACCATAGTTTTGATGAGTTAAAAGGTTAGGAAGGTTGGTATTGTAACAATTATTTTGAAATTGTGATCTAATATGGGTATAGGCAGAACATTCTAAGAGAGTTATTTTCATCTTCAACCCCCATTAGTGTCACAAATATGACAAATTATTTTGATCCATGATGTTTTAGGAGTTGTCCAACACCTTGTTTCACTATGGACCTCGTGAGAGTTTGTTCTTATTTTAGTAATGTTGATTTTTCTTCTTTACACTAGTCAAAATAGAGAGATACTTTTGATCTTCTAGATTAGGGTTCATTACCTCCTTATAATGTCTTAATTTTATTTTATACTCTAATTATTTATTCCACCACAATTTCTCCTTAAATTTATATGTAATAATACTTTTAATATTATTGTTATTCGGTATAGTAACTTCTTTCTTGATTCCCCAATGATTTATCCAATACTTGACATATTTGTGCCAAACTCGCTTTAGCAGCATGCGGTTTTGACTAAAGTATGAAGGAATATTAGGAAGCATCTTGTATTGCATGTTGTTTATAATGTTTTTGTACATTAGGTACCTAGTAATAGTTGTGCTTTCAATGGGGGAAGACTCGCCTCTATGAGGAAGATAGGATAGGGTGTATTTCCTTGAGATTATAAATTATAAAACACTTTTGGATTTTCTCTATCTTTCTCCATGATTATGTAGAGATTCTACATCCCCAAACTTCACAACCATATAAAATATAGGAGTGACGAGAGTATCAAAGAGGATTTTCCTATTATCCCATGGCCAAAGGTTCATTGATTTAAAATTGTTTTCAAGTCCATAATAATCCTTCCACCCTCCATTTATCCTTTTCTCAATGCTATATTTATATTTAAGTTTTTGATGAAGATTAATTATGAGATATCTATATGAATTCACTTACTCTAGTTTGTTCATGTCATACATGAAATTAGGCACATAAGTGATCATTTTGGATTTAATTTTCGTAACCTTCATTTTTTTAGTGTTAAGAATCATACTTGTACTACAGAAAGAATCCTTGAGAATATTTAGTTGATTTTCGAGATCATAGGGACTCCTTACCATAAGAGAAATATCATTAGTGTAAAGAAGAGAGATGATGACTACAGTAGCTAGAGTTGTGGTGATAGAACCTGTTTCTTCTAAACAACCCTTTAACTTGTCAAAGTATATGCTAAAAATGGTAAGGGATAGGGGACAGCCTTAGTTGACTCCTATATTACAATTAATTTCTTCTGACCAGACCTCAATGTTCCTAAACCTAGCAATAATGGTTTTGTACAACCTTATTGTAGTAGCTCTGAGCTTGAAAGGAATTCTAGTGCCTCAAGAGAATCATATTGTTTTCTTTAGTTTGATGAGTCATAATTTGCCTCCAGAATTTCTTGGAATCTAGCTTAGAGAGATGCAAAAGCTTCTCTTGATTTCTATTTATATAGTACCTTTTTTTCGTTTGAATTAGGGCTTTGCACCTATTTATCTTGTTGGATTCTAAGGACTCATTATAAGCATCCCTAATGGATTTTCTAGCAATCTCATACTCATTATCATACTAAGGGTTGGTTGTTTCATTTTCATTTTACATGACACCTCAATAGAGAACTTGTTAATGGAAGTAGAGAGGGTTGTCGTACAATTGTGATAGAGGTCTTCAATATTGTCCTTATTTGATAGGATATTTAATGCATTATTTAAATCCTTTAAAAACAGGTAAATTTTATTTTTGTTGAAGATCAAATGATTTTGGTTATCAAAATGCTCTTCTATGGGGATTTTGTGCCTGGAAAAGATTAGAGTTAGGGTTAAAGGTCCATGATTAGAGTGGGGTTCATGGTATTTTAAGATGCAAAAATTTACTATTTGGTTGTGTATAGGGATATCAGATATCATAGATTCTATGAAACTAATGCATAGCCCATGAATACAATTTATCCATTTGGATTTTGACCACTTAATTATTGGATTTTGGTCACTTCATTAGATCATTAAAAATTATTATATCCTGAGAACTACAAAGCTTGATCAACTCAGTTCCAAACAAATTTTGAACTAAGTCTTCATATTTTCTTGTATGTCTACTAGATAAAACAAGGTCCTCATCCAACCATAGAGGATTAGGGTTGGAATCATTTCTTAAAATAATAACTTGATTAGTTGATGTTTTATCATTAAATTCCCCTAGCAAGAGGAAACTACCTTCATTTCTTAGACTACAAATATCTTGTTCTAAGACATTATAAGGATCATTTTTATCGAGATTGATTTTCTTATAAACATAGAATTAATAGGCATGATATACTATATTTCTATATAAATATTCATAGTATTAATATTTTAAATTTCCATCCACATGTATTAATTATAATGGTCTTTGTTTAAGCATCGAGGGGCTTATGCAGTGCAACATATGAGATATCATTTTTGAGATCATCTACGCATAGTAAGTCATTAATCTATGACCCATATCCTTGAGTATTAGTCACAATTGACCAATTTATCATGATTTTGAATAATTTACTTCTCGGGATTCTGCAATACATTTTCATAGAGTAAGTCATTAATCTATGACCCATATCCATGATTTTTAATCACAACTGAACATTTTCTCATTATTTTGAATACTCCACTTAGAACTCATTGCATCGGGTGATGCTCACAGGGGTGAAGACATGGGATTGAAACTAATAAAATGAATCACATAGAATCAATCATCACCTCTAGGGCTTGCACCCAGTAACCAAGAATTATCAAGTGGTCACCCATCCCAAGACTCTTATGGCTCAATCACACTTAACTGTGGAGTTTCCCCGACAATCAATCCCACTTATCTTTCTACCCCATTTGCAAAACCTTAGCAAGTATTGTACATTATGAACTATTGAGTTATAACTCCCTTTTCTCTTTTTATTTAAGCATTGAGGGGTCTTTCTTGTGAATCCTAATGTGAGGAAACATGTTCTTCTTTATGTAACAAGGTATTGTTGATTTTTCAATAGGCAAGGTTTAAGCATGAAGTTCATTCCATTTTAGCATTTAACTTAAACCATGAAAAATTTTGTTGCAACAACCAAGATCACAAGAAGAAACACCAAGAACCAGTACACAAGAAGTATCCTGGGAAACCCTTCTCAACAAGGGAAGAAAACCCAGCCAGTCCTTTGCTATATTCTTCAAGAGAAACACCTCCACCACCAAGTAAACCTAGCACCCAAAAGGGTTCTTACAAACCATAGAAAACTAGCGCCCAAGAGAGGTGTGCACTTTTCCCAAGAAGATGTACTTGCTGAAATTTCCAAACTCACACAAAAGATATGATTCCTCAATGGGGAATTTACCTTTACTTATATTAGAATTTACCTATCAACATAAGTGTCTGTTGGCACAACAGGGATGACCTCTCTAACTCACAATATAATTAATAATAACCAGATTAATTATCTTTTACATTAATTGTGACTTACATTAAGGTGGGGCTGACCTATACCCTTTACATTACAATTAGGTTTATAGATAGGTTTGACTCTTGAATAATATAGCAAGGGATCTCATACACCCACTAGTTCTCAGCCACTAGGGGCACATCCATAGGGATTTCCATATCTCTATCTCACTGCATCTCATAGGAGAACCACACTCATTAGTGCTCAGCCACTAGGATCACATTCACATGTGCTCATCCACAAACACATCCACTCAACAAATCTTCTTTCCCACTGCATTACACAAGAGAGTTTATGCATCCCCCCTACTCCCCCGTAGGGCTACATGACCTCCCAGTCAAGGATCTTTGATTCTTGAGTCAAATGACCCTCTGAAACCTTAGTGGTCTCCTTGTGTATCTAAACGCAGGCCCTTTCGGCTCTCAGGTGTAGGTCTTATTGTACCCACAACCTTCCCTTTCGCTTTCCTGTGAAATCTTAGAGTACTAGGCGTTAGCTCCTTTTTATGATAATCCCCCTCTTGATGTGACCTTGGGAAATGACCTCATGTGACCACGCAATTGCGAGCACGGCCAAAGGCAGTTTGATATCAAGCTACTTTTCAGCGCACAATTCTCCTTGAGCCTCCACGTGTCCTCTTGCCAAAACCACGATCTGGATTGCGGTCCACCCTCAACGTTTTAAATTTCATGCAACTCTTGTCTCCGCAATGTTATGGGACCCTTAATCTCTCGATATTTACGGTACTATCTGAACTGACGGTTCAGATCTGCCCTTTCCAAATCTAAGGACCAAATATGCCCCTCCTAAATTAATGGATGTGATCTCCTCCGTGTTTCTAGACTTCCGAATTTTCAAGTCTCAAACCCTACTTTCCTCCATAATTCAATCTTTAGGAGTTGACGATATGAAGACACCTATTCTCTTCAATCAATGACCCTACTTCTACTTTGGGTGTTTGAACTTTCAACTTAGATCAACGATATTGCGTCCCCTCTCTCGATCAACAGTCGATATCTCCAGACTTCTGAGATCTCAAATCTAAAACTTCACTTCCCCTTGAAGTACACGGGATTTTTCCACGTGTCCTACTAAATCGGGCAGTTGAGGCTTACTTCGAGACTTTACCCGGATTGCATAGATCTACGCCACGTCTCTTCTGAACTCTGATGGTTCAGATTCACTTCGGGTGATTCGACGCCTGAGATTTACTTCGGATTTCTGGCTCTCCGGGGTTCGAAAATCTCAAGTCTCAAACTAAAACTCATGAATTGATTTCCCCGGAGTCTACGATCTATCGCCACGTGTCCCTCTGGATCGGACGGTCCAGATCTCCTCCGACTCTTCGGGGTCTAGGAATCTCAACTCTTAACTAAATCCCTAATGCAATTTACCTGGAACTCGTGATCTGTTGACAAGTGTCCACTCACAGATTGATGACTCTCAGCTCTTCAGCTATTCCAACTCCTCTTTGTCCACAAAATTTCAGAGTTGTGGATCTTGTGCCACCTGTCTTCATTAACGATGGACGGTCCCAAAATACTCTGGGACTTCATAACTTTGTTAATTTCTCTCTCCTGCGTATGTGAAGTGCTAAGGCTCGTGCACCTTGCCTTGCTCAGACGGTTGTTGATCCTTTGCATTGTGATCCAACGACCACTGTCGCTACTCCTCCCAAGCTTCTAATTTCTTCTGACTTAGAATATTTATCAGTGTTCAAAGGTCTCGACCTTTGCTCCTCCTACGATTCCGACTCTTGGATCTCGTCAACACTTATGAAAAGTGCTATCTCTTCTGAGATTTATCCTTAAATGATTCTGATTTCCCATGCACTCCTTGTGTTCGGGGATTTCGATAACTCAGTTCGAAGGATTTCTTGAAAAGAAATTCTTCTCGCCCACCTGGCGTTCCTCTGTTTTGGTTATTCAACGCTTAGTCATTCCTTGACATTGTTCACACCTTGCACCTAGTCTAATTTTCCTTTGTTCTCTCTCTGAAATCTTCTGAGTCAACTTGAGACTCAGTCGACGCACTCCTTTCATTCGAGATTCACACCTTGCATACGAGTTTCAGAAGAGAAACAATTGAAACTTATCCAGTTTCATCAAAAACTCATATGATCAACTTCTCGAACAATCATACATGAACGAAAATGAAATGAATGACATACATGGAATGTATCATTCATTCAATCACACAATTAAATGAACACAGTCCAAGATTTCAGACAATTATGTCTGTTCTATTCATTCATGAAACAAATTACATAATCTTGCAGTTCTTCACTGCATCTTTCTTCTACTCTATTCTTCTATATTGATCTCTATCTTCCTATCTCATAACACTTTTACAATGTAACAACAAAATATCTAAGGACTGGCTCCATGAGCTCTCTCATCCTATCTGCAACCTATCCTATCAAACTCTTAGTGGTTACCTACTTTGTCCTATTACAATAACTACCAGTTATTTCCAGATAAGAGTTAACACTCTATATCTTCAACTCCTTACAGTCCTTCATGACTTTACAAACAAAACATATTTAAAAATGTTGTTTTCAAAAATATTTCAACAACCCTATTTACTCCTGAGATAATTATTGATTTGAAACTCTGTCATGTTGAGATGTCATATCATTGCCTCCATGCTTGTGTCTTTGACTTTGAAGGCGATGCTCCTGCATCATACTCCTCTGGTTAAAATTTTCATGGACTCATGTCCATGATCTCCTGCATTGTTTTTCCATGCTTCAAAATATCAACTTCTATGACCCAAATTGCATCTTCCATTGGATGATCTTTCCACTTCACTAAGTATTTAGGATATGTCTTCCTCCTGGTCTTCTTTCCATCTATCTATTCAATGATTTTCTCCATATGGGTTTTACTACTTCAGTCTGTCCATCTGTCTGAGGGTGATATGTTGAACTAAAGGACAAGTTTATCCCCAGCCTCTTCCATAGAGTCCTCCAAAAGTGTCCTACAAATTTGGTGTCCCTGTCTGAGACTATGCTCCTAGGTAATCCATGTAGTCTCACCACTTCTCTGAAAATCTAATTGGCTATGTGTGTAGCATCGTTTGTTTTCTAGCATGGTATGAAATGTGCCATTTTTGAAAATCTGTCCACCACAACAAATATGGAATCGCTCCCTTTCTGAGTTCTAGGAAATCCCAAAACAAAATCCATATTGATTGCATCCCATGACCTTTCTGGAATTGGTAATGGCTGATACAAACCAGTGTTTTGCTGTCTTCCTTTTGCATACTGACAAATTTTGCATTTGTTTACAAACATTTTCACCTCTTCCCTCGTGCTCGTCTAATAATATGAATTACTCAACTATGCAAATGTATTATCATGACCAAAATTTCCATCTAAACCTCCATTATGTTTCTCTTTCAGCAGGTTATCTCTCATTGAGAATTTCAGTATACATAGTTGGCTTCCTTTGAACAATAATCCATCCGAGATCAAATATTTAGTCCATGGGCTTCTATATCCCAACAAAGGATTCTTGCATGCCTCATAAGCTTCCTTAAAATATGCATCTTCTCTATACATCTCCTTGAGGTGTTCAAACCCTAAGGTCTCCACTTGGAATTCCTATACAATTAAACTCCTCCTGCTCAAAGAATATGCAACTTTGTTAGCAGTTCCAGCAATATGTTTAATAACAAAAGTAAAATTTTGCATAAATTCTACCCATTTAACATGTCTCTGATTCAAATTTTCTTGCCTAGTAATAAATTGCAAAGCTTGATTATCACTGTGCAAGACAAATTCTTTAGGAATTAAATAGTGCCTCCACTTCTTCAAATCTAGAATCACTGCATAAAATTCTTTGTCATATGTGGAATACTTCTTCTTCGTGTCATTCAACTTCTCATTGAAATAATCAACTGGCCTATTATCCTGACTCAAGACTGTTCCACTAGCTAATCCACTTGCATCACATCTCACTTGAAATGTTTTTCCAAAATATGGTAAGACCAGAATTGGTTGTTCTGTGATCTTCTCCTTCAACAGTTTGAAACTTTTTTCAGCTTCCTCTGTCCAACTAAAATACTTGTGTTTCTTCTTCACAGTGTCTAGCATGGGTGCACATATACCACTGAAATTTTTGACAAACTTTCTATAGAAACTTGCTAACCCATGAAAACTTCTTACCTCAAATATGTTGCTTGGTGATGGCCATTCTCTGATTTCTCTCACCTTTTCTAGATCCATGTTCAATTAGTTTGAAGAAATCACAAAGCCCAAATATATGAGTTCGTTCTTCATAAAAGAGATTTTCTTCAGATTTATTAGTAATTTTTCTTGTTGTAACTTTTCCATCACTGATGTCAAGTGTATTAAGTGTTCTTTCTCTGTCTTACTGAAGATTAGTGTGTCATCCATATATACTATGACAAATTTTCCTATGAAGTCTTTCAATACTTCATTCATAGGAATTACATCACATAATATTTCATCCCTATAACCTCCTATTTTAAATTCAACTTGGCATTGTTGACTTACCATTACTTGATGTCCTTTCTACAACCGTGATACCTTGTATGGGTTTGGATGTGCAGTTGTCTTCAGCTCTAGTTTCTCCACAATCTTTGTGGATACTAGATTGTCAGTGCTCCCACTGTCTATGATCACATTGCAAACTATGTCTTTCATCTCGTAAGTAGTCCTGAACAGACTTGTTCGTTGAACTGGCTCTTCTGACTCCTTCTCTAGTTTAAGAAGAATTTTCCTCATCATGAGGTTCTTTCCTCCTTCTGTTGCTTCTTCTTCCACATTCTTTTGTTCTTTAGTAATGTGTGCTTCGCCTCCTCCTTCTTTCTTTCTCTCGGGATATTCCCAAGACTTGTGCCCTGATTTTCCATTGGTATAACATCTAAATTCGCCTCCTCTGGCTCTTCCTCTTCCTCGAGGAAAAGATATTCTTTCTCCATGTTTTCCTTCCTTAGAACTTCCACCTTTCTCTGGGTGACTATGATGGTTTCCAGCTTCATGCTTCAGTTTCTGGAACTTCTCTCTGTTGGTTCCCTTACCTATGCTTGAATTTCCTCCTCTATTTCCTGGACAATTTCTCTTCAGCTTTCAAGGCTTCTTGATAAGCATCCTCGAATTTGCTGACATACATCATCTTGATATCCTCTTGTATTTCATATCTCAGTCCATTGATATATCTGGTTGTTTTTTCATCTTCATTCTCTTTTTGTCCAACCCTGATGTTCAGTCTGTAAAATTCTTCAGTGTACTCCTTCACTGATAAGATTTTTTATCTCAGGTTTTGCAATCTCCTGAACAGATTGATTTGATAGTCCTTTGGGATAAATTTGGCTTTCTGATTGGTTACCATCCTATCCTAGTTCTTAATTTTTTGCTTACCTTTTCTCCTGCATTCAGCTTGCAGTTCATCCCACCATATTGTTGCATGACCTTTCAGTCTTGTCACTGCATGCTTCACCATCTTGTCTTCTTCGATGTCTTCGTAATATAAGTATTTGTCCATAGCACGTACCCAATCCAACAATTCTTAAACTTCTAAATTGCCTTCATACATTGGTACCTGTATTTTTTCTCTGGCTCCTATTCTTGAAATAGCTTTCAGTAAGCAGTCTTCCACAGCATCCTCTGCTACATTTTCTTTGACCTCTATCTCTTCACTCTCAGTTTCACTGATATCTCCAACGTATGGTGCTATCCTATACAATGTTTCCATGGCATCTAGTATCATTTGGAGTTGCCTCATTTCTTCTTCCATTTATGCATCCGCTCAATGCATCCTCGATGGCATCATTACACTACGTCACCTCCTGATGCTTACAGACATAAATCAAATTCTCTTGATACCAAAAATGATATCAATTTGTCTCCTTTATCCTTTGTCTTCTATCTGCAAACAAACTCAATATCAACTCTGATAGCACCTGATGCAGCCCCCCTACTCCCCCGTAGGGATACATGACCTCTCGATCAAGGATCTCCCATTATTGAGTCAAATGATCCTCTAAAACCTTAGTTCTCTACTTCTGTATCTAGACATAGGCCCTTTTGGCTCTCTGGTGTAGGTCTTATGGTACCCGCAACCTTCCCTTTCATTTTCCTGCAAAATCTCAGAGTATTGGGTGTTAGCTCCTTTTTTTGATAAACCCCCTCTTGATGTGACCTTGGGCGATGACCTCACGTGACCACACAATTGCAGGCATGGCCAAAGGCGGCTTGATATCAAACTACTTTTTGACCCACAATTCTCCTTGAGCCTCCACGTGTCCTCTTTCCAAAAACACGGTCTGGATTGCAGCCCGCACTCAGTGTTTTAAAGTTCACGGGACCGTCGATCTCCCGATCTTGATTGTACTATCTAAACTGATGGTTCAAATCTTCCCTTTCCAAATATATGGACCATATCTTCCCCTCCTAAATAAATGGATGTGATCTCCTCCGTGATTCTAGACTTTGGACTTTTCAAGTCTCAAACCCTACTTTCCTCCGTATGTCAATCTTCCGGAGTTGACGACCTGTGAACACTTGTCCTCTTCAATAAACAACCCTGCTTCTACTTCGGGTGTTTGACCTTTCAACTTAGATCAACAATATTGTGGCCCCTCTCTTGATAAACAGTCGAGATCTCCTCCAGGCCTCCAAACTTATGAGATCTCAAATCTCAAACTTCACTTCCCCTCGAAGTACACGCGATTCTGCCATACGTCCTACTGAATCAGATGGTTGAGGCTTACTTTGGGACTTTACCTGGAGTGCACAGATCTACGCCATGTGTCTTATGAAATTTGACTATTCATATTCACTTCGGGTGATCTGATGACTGAGATTTACTTCAGATTTTCGGCTCTCTGAGGTTCAAAAATCTCAAGTCTCAAACTAAAACTTGTGAAGTGATTTCCCCGGAGTCTACGATCTGTCACCACGTGTCCCTATAGATTAGACGATCCAGATCTCCTCCGTCTCTTCAGGGTCTTGGAACCTCAAATCTCAACTGAATCCCCAATGCAATTTACCCAGAGCTCATGATCAGTTCACAAGTGTCCACTCACATATCGATGGCTCTCGGCTCTTCATCTATTCCCCCTCCTCTTCGTCCAAAAACTTCCAGAGTTTTAGATCTTGTGCCACCTGTCTTCCTTGACGTTGGACTGTCCCAAACTACTTCGGGACTTCGAAACTTTGGTAAGTTCTCTCTCCTATGTGTGAAGCACTAAGTCTCGTGCACCTTTCTTCGATCAAACAGTTGTTGATCCTTTGCACTGTGATCCAATGGCCACTGTCTCTCCTCCTCCTGAGATTTTGATTTCTTCCAACTTAGAAGATTTATCAATCTTCAAAGGTCTCGACCTTTGCTCCTCCTATGAGTCTGACTCTTAGATCTCGTCAACACTTGTGAAAAGTGATATCCCTTCTGATCTTGATCTTTAAAGGATTCTGATTTCCCGTGCACTCCTTGCGTTCGGGGATTTCGATAACTCAATGAGAAGGATGTCTTGAAAATAAATTCTTCTTGCCCACCTGGCATTCCTCTGTTCTAGTTCCTCAACGCTTATTTGTTCCTTGACATTGTGCACTCCTTGCACCTGGTCTAAGTTTCCTTTGTTCTCTCTCTGAACTCTTCTGAGTCAACCTGAGACTCAATCCACACACTCCTAGCAATCGATATTCGCACCTTGCATACGAGTTTCATAAGAGAAACAATTGAAACTGATACGATCAAGTTCTCGAACAATCATACATGAACGAAAATGAAATGAATGACATACACACAATATAACATTCATTCAATCACACAATAAAATGAACACAGCCCAAGATTTGGGACAATTCTGTCTGTTTTATTCATTCATGAAACAAATTACATAATCTTGCAGTTCTTCACTGCGTCTTTCTTCTTCTCTATTCTTCTCTATTGATCTCTATATTCCTTTCTCATAATATTTTTACAATGTAACAACAAACTATATAAGGACTGGCTCCACGAGCTCTATCGTCTTGTCTACAACCTATCATATCAAACTCTTAGTGGTTACCTACTTTGTCATATTACAATAACTACTAGTTATTGCCAGATAAGAGTCAACACTCTATATCTACAACTCTTTACAGTCCTTCACGACTTCACAAACACGACATATTTAAAAATGTTGTTTTCAAAAATATCTCAACAACTCGATTTACTCTTGAGTTAATTGTTGATTTGAAACTCTTTCATGCTGAGATGTCATATATTTTCCTCCACGCTTGCGTCTTTGACGTTGAAGGCGATGCTCCTGCATCAAGATTCATCTGGATTTCATCATCTCAACTCTCTACTCAGAGGAGGCTAATACATAGTCTTCATCTCTGTCTCATAACGATTCACCCAGCTCATGGAAATTCACACGTTCACCTTGTGCTCAGCCACAGGCACATCCAAATCAAAAGATCTCCTTTCTCACTGCATTACACAGGATAATCATCTGGAGTTCTTCTCAACTCTATGTAAGGAGGAGACCATCACTACGTTCCAGTTCTGTCTCAGATAGGAACCACACACCCATCTCAAGGCCTCTCTCTTAGGTTGACTTAATCATTATGTGTCCTAGAGAATGTCTCACGCAACTGTCATCATCAACACTCCCTCTCAGCTAGGGAGGAATTCTCCATCAGGCCAAGTCTCACACGAAATTACTTCAAACTTTGTCTTGGTTGTAGTCATCAACACTCCCTCTCAACTAGGGAGGTATTCTTCACCAAGCCAATTTGGTGAAGATGTCTGCAATATGCTCATGTGTAGGAAGGTACAACATTTGTACTATTTTCCTCTGCATCATGTCTCTGATATAGTGATGTTTTATCTCAATGTGTTTCTATCTGTCATGAAACATCAGGTTCTCAAATATATTTACACATAACTCTGGTTATCATCGTAGAATCCATCTCATGATAAAGTAAATTTGGAAGAAGCTTATGAAGCCACACTAGTTCGCACACTCAATGTTATATACTTTGCTTTTGTGGTATTCAAGGCTACATATCTTTGTTTTCTGTTGCATCAAGAAACCATGATAAACTTCATGGTAAAACAAAAACCGGATGTGCTCTTCTGAAACCATGGTAAACTTCATGGTAAAACAACAACCGGATGTGCTCTTCTGATCCACTGTACTCTCTGCTCAATATGTATCGGCATATCCCTACAAACTCAAGTTCACATTGGTGGCATATCTCATGCTATATCCAACTATGCCTTGTATATATCTCAATACATGCCTTACTTCTATCTAGTGAGTTTGTCTCAGCTAACTCATGGATTGACTAGGCACATTCACTGCATAGCATATATCAGATCCAGATACATCAATCATCCAATTAGATATTAGTACACATGTGAATCAATATCGTATGAATCACCATCATTTAGTCTTTCCTAAAATCCATCACCATATGTGTAGACATGGATTTGTATTATGTCATACTGAACTTCTTTAATATCCACTATATATTTTCCTTGACTCGGGAAAATCTCATCAGTCCTCTGTTATACTTCTTGTATCAAGAAGTAGTGCATCATCCCTAGATTCTTCATCTCAAAATCAGAGGTTGAGGATTTATTGTATTCAACAACACGACTTCTTGAATAAGTCACCAAAATCAATCTCTCATCACCAACAATGTAATATTATAGTTTTGGATCAGTAATACTTTTGTTGGAACTCAAACTCATCAAGAATCCATCTATCTGATATGTTTTCCAACTCATGGATGGTGGTACATATGAAAGTGTATCTGTCTACTAGATCAATATATCTCATCATAGTTCACTCCTTCTGCTTGTGAGAATCCTCTGGCCACAGTTTTGTATTTCTTGATACTTCCATCAACTGTATAGATCCATTTAGAAGTCACCATAGGTTTCCCTTCTGGTCTCAGAACGATGTCTCATACATCATTCTTTTAAGATGTACTGGCGTTTTTCTATTATGCCATTTTTCCATACTTGTCCGCCTATCACTTTTCCATCACAGAGAGTCTCAAAATCAATGGAGTGGCTTATGGTTGAAAGGTAACTTGAAATTTTTATTTTTTTTCTCACGATGTCTCTTGAGGGACTAGTATGTTTCTCTACCCTTTGCAGAGTTTTGTTGACCCTGGGCATGCCTTTTATGCCCTACTGCAATATCTCTTCTCATATCAACTGAAGCAGTCAAATTTGTTGGAATATTGTTCGTCTCCCTCTGAAATGCTAAAGGGGAAGAAGGTATTATTTCTTTTTTCTTTTCATTTTGTTTTGACTCCCTCTGAGTCAAGTAACTCTTTCTCAAGTCTGAAGTATGGGTGTCTAATTTTATTTCTTGCTAGATATTTTATGTCTTCTTGACCAACATAATAATCAATCAATAAGGTTTGGACTCCCGTACCAGGGATAATGTTCCAAGTCATGAGGGCTCCCATACTGGAGATAATACCCTTCACGTATTAAGAATGCAATCAACTATAAAATTAATGGTCAAACGATTTACCTAGGTTTGTAGTCATGTTTATTTCTGTGTTTGGTTTTACAGGAAGTACTTTTACTCTCTCTTATCTTAATTCTTTTGAGGTGGGTTTGGATCAATGTCAGCGGTGGAATCATATTTTCTTCCCTTCTTCCCATTTGGACAATTTATTGCATAGTGCCCATATTTGTCACATCTGAAGCACTGAATCTCTGAAAAAACTTTTCTCTGATTATGAGCTGAGGTTGATGGAGACTTCTCATCTATGAATTTTTTTCTGAATTTCCTTTTGAATCTTCCTCCTTTCTTTGTATGAAGTGAAAGAGCATGATTTTCATCAAGGTTGTCTTCCACTCCTCTATTTCTAAGTCTAATTTCTTCTTGAGTACAGTCTGTCCACATACGATCAAAGGTTGGTAAATTTTCTCTTACACTGATGCTTTAAAGAAAGGGCTCCCAATGTTTTGGAAGATTGTTGAGAGTAGATAAGACAAGTTCTTTGTCAAACATGATTTCTCCAATGGCTCCTAGTTGTTCTTTAATCTCTGATATCTTCATAAAGAAGGTACCAACTTTATCACCTTTCGTCATCTTAGTACTTTGAAGCTGGCCCTTTAAGGTAAGAGCTCTGAGGGTGTTGTCACTTTCAAACATATCTTTTAATGCATCATATATTTCATAGGTTGTCTTTAGGTTGGAAATACGAGGTAAGAGATGATCTCTTATTGAGTAGATGATTATTTTTCTTGCCTTGACATCTTCTTCCGTTCTTATATTCTTCTCTTCATCAGTAGTTGTATCTGGTAAAGTTTTTGTTACCACATCCAAAAGGTCATCTTATTCAAGGGTGACCTGAAGCCTTCACTTCCAAGAGATGAATTTTCTTATTCCATCAAGTCTATCTTCTACTCAAGTCATGTACTTCATTTGTTCTTATTTCTTCTCAAACTCTCGCCAATTGGACTTAGAAAACCTAATGGTTAGGTTGGACTAGTAACCTTAGGTTTTGTTGGTCTTATGATTTCAAAAAATCAACTTTGTGAGTGTCACAAGAATGCTTGTTGATTTGAAATGTTTCTTCAAGAATTTGCAGAAACCCTAAGATCAAGATTTTGCAGAAAATTTCGGCACCCTAGAAACCCTAGGGCCAAAAACTCAAAATCCTCAGAAATTGACTTTGACGATCTCTGTAGATGCACTAAGGAAGGTCGTAGAGCTTGGTCCTAGTTTTAGCTCCAACATCCATGTGTAAGGTGATGAAAAGGCCAATCAAGTGAGGGTCGTACAAATTTCTGCATAAACCCTAGAGGTTGTACGGAACTGCAGAAGGAGGACAACTTACCATTTTAAGTTCTTGTGCAGGGTTTGTGACACCCTATTTCCCCCAGTTTGTAAATATAAATATAAATGGCCAAAAGAATATGGAAAACTTTATATGTGTGAATATTGATTTGATGGACCTTTGTTTAAAAGGTAAATGAATGTGAACCTAATTATTTACTAAGAAATTGGACAAGTGTTACATGAATAATGGAAGGGGGGTTGTACTTAGAAAGACCACTAATTCTATACAGAGAGAGGGTGAAGGGGACCAGGAATGGTTGTGTTAACCTTCACCAAACCAGTGCTTACTGGATTTAATTACTCAGGACCATAACCATCCTCTGACCCAGAAATGAATTAGAGTTAAGCTGGTGGGTGGGAAGACCTCCTCAAGAGTTAATGAGGGATGGGGTGTGTAAGAAATCATCCATATAGCTTCAAGACTTGACCCCTCACTGGGAATTTGGGCCACACGCGACCCTTCTGAAAGAGGTGAGAAGGGAAGGTGTGGTGGGGAGAGGGGGAGAACACACCTGCAAAGAGTGCAGAGACGGAAATTGAATCTAGTGGATTCAAGGAAGAATGGAGAAACTAAGCATTCAGGACACCAAAAATGGAAGAGAAGGTTATGATACAAGCCGATAAATGAGGCTAGTCCTCCTTGCTTGGTATCGTGTAAACCATTTCCAGGATCCTGTGGGAAGAGGAGAGTAACCTCTGTCCCTATTGTGGTTGAGTGAGAAGAAACGGTTGTGTTGCAGAGCATCGTGGTCTAGATAGGGGGTGGCTAGTGGTAAATCCATTTGGAGTGACTGAGCCTACGGTTGGGTGGAAACGGGCACCCCTTCTAGTAGTCGCTTCACACTGTTTGATTCTAATAAGTCTTTTCTCGGCCTTAATTTTTGAGTTAGAATGATGGATGATTTCTTGGTTTTGACACATCTATATATATATATGCATGTATGAATATCTCTGTTCGAAATGGCTATGTAATGCGTATGCTTCCATCTCCTTGGGAACTTACGCTTCCCACTGATCAACTGTATGCCCAGTTTCACTCTGGAGGGCTTCCCGGACATAATTCGAAAAATGGTCGAGATAGGAAATGTCGCGTAGACATGAAACCACCCATCTGAAGAGAATACTTATCCCTGACCCCCTTGGCGTGTGAACTTATAGATCCAAGTCCTTAACCCACTCAGGGTGAGAAATCAGGAAAATAGCGATAGGAAAATACTGAAAGGGAAAGGTTTTCCTTGTCCAAGGGACAGACAGATGAGATCCATCTAGAAGGAGCCAAGGGATGTCATGGCCATTGGATATGGGAAAGAGCACATGAGTTAACCCCTATAGTCCCTCGGATCTACAAGTTATGAGTTTGAGTATCAATAATATTATGGGTTCATGCAACCAAAACCTCTGAAAGCCGAAGTCGTGAAGTAACGTGGATCGTTGATCTATGGATCCTTCGGGACCCACCTAGACCGTTGTATCTGCGAGTTCATAGTTCACGCACAGGGAGAGAATAGATCCCATTCGTTAGATCTATGTGTGGAGGACGATAGTTGTGAGATCCAGATGAAAGTGCACGAGGTCTAACCCTTTGAAAGTGCACAGGAGAGTAGACTTTTGCAAAGTCCTGAAGTTTCGAAGTTAATTGGAACCATCGATCGTCAGAGGACAAGTGGCAGCAGATCCGAGAGTTTGAGGATTCAGACCTCAAAATAGTTTCAAGGAGTAGAGGAGAATACCCGAGGAGCTGGGAGTCACAAAAATCCTAGTCATCCGTCGAGAAGGGACATGTGGTGAGAGATCAACATTTCGCTGACTTGCAACTCGGGAAGTCAGAGATAGGAGTCGTGAGAACTCATGAAATCTGAGTTCACGATTTGATCGCAACCTTCGATCAAAAGGAGGGAACGGACCATTGATTTTCCAATGAGATATCGGGGATTGGGAGAAGGGAGGTGAGCAGCCCTCCAACTTTTCAAAATGCAAAGTCCCGATTTGTGAAGAATTGATCTGAGTCGTTGGGTCGCGGGATATTATGGACCGTTGATCTGACATCGGGAGTTCATAATTCATGATTCCAAGAAAAGGAGACGGACTAATTCCCACCTTTGTGATATGCGAAGTCCCTAAGCGCTTGAGGTTTGGGCCCCGAGTCATAACGAGGGGTCACATGGATAGAGGTTAAAGAACGGAGCTAGTTCTAGGCTAGGCTCTTATTTCGTGAATTCATGGGTTGGGTGAGTCAAGGTTGGATCGTATGTGAATACCCAATGACAGAATTCATGAAGCGCCTTTTAGTTAGGCTTGTGGTCACGGGTAGTGTTCACGTGGAGGAGGCTTGCGCCTGGTGCTTGTTCGCGCGGGAGAACAAAAATGAAAATTTAGAGGCTCTACATTATAGAATCTCCCTTAAAAGGGTGGGTGTGTTACAAATTGATATCAGAGCATGGTTACAACACTTGGCCTGTTTGGGCTCATGGATGAGTTGCGTAAAGACCACATTAAGGGGTTTAAAGGGAGATATCCTACCTTACTCCCTCCCTAAAAAGGATGGTTAAGCCTTTATTATAGAAAAGAATGATAGCTTATTGTTGTGTGTGTATGTAAATTTTAAGAAATGTGAATTATGTGTTGGTTATTAACTAATATAGTGTTAGCTAACAACAAGTGTTTTTTCTGCACTCAAGCGGTCGATAAACTGCGGGAAAATAAAATCATATAGAATGGTGATGTGCCACAAAGTGGGGGATGGATCCCACAGTAGAGATGAAGAGTCTGACAAGAGGAGGGTGGTAGAGAACCCTCTAGATCTGGTTGATACTGTGAGGAGTCTCATGGTTGAATTACAGAGCTGCAAGCCCGACAACGAGAGATTGATAAAAGAGAAAGAGAAGCAAAAATAAATTAATGCAGTCTTGTTGCAGAGTTTATCCGACAAACAAAGACAACTACAGCATGGACCTGACACCAGTCATGTGGATCAAAGACAGACAAAGAGGATTCGAAGTCCACCTGAGATACGGTAATGTGGCCCTTTAAGTGGCCGCACTAGGAGGAGTACCTCGAGAAAGGTCCAACCTGGAGATAGAGGAAAAGCATCAGATGAATCCTCTGGAAAGGAAACTGGTGACTCAAAGGGATCTTCTAGTAGTAGAATCAGTTCACATTCTCAAATAAAACAGAAGAATCAAAAGCATTCCAAAAGTCATAATCTCGAAGAATTCAGGAAGGCCAAACCACCCTCTTTCGACGGTGAGATTAAGAAAGGAGAGGAGGCAGAGGCCTGGCTACTTGGACTAAAAAATTATTTCAGAGTCCATGACTTCTCTGAAAACTTGAAGGCCCGAGTAGCCACTTCAACTTGAATGGAAAGACTTCCATTTGGTGGGAAGACCTTAAGAATGTGAAATGGATTCATGAAGAGGAACTATCTTGGGAACGGTTTGAGAAATACTTCAGGAAGAAGTATCTGTCGGAAAAATATTTCGATGAGAAGACTAAAGAGTTATATGAACTCAAGCTGGGGAAACACACCATAGAGGAATATGTCAGTAGATTCCTTGAGTTGCTGATGTATGTACCCTACATAAAAGAGGAAAAGGAAAAGGTGCAGTGATTTATCAGTGGGATACCTAAGGACTATTAGAACATAATTGAGTTTGACGAGCCAAATACCCTAGAAGACACTATCCGAAAGGCAATATATGTTATGAACATCTTGGGCTTCAGACAGAACCTCGCGAAGGATGGAAGAAGAAGAATAGTTCGGGGTTCCAGAAAAAAGGGGTTTAAACCCCCAATATTTAAAAACTATAAGAAGGATTCAAGGATGATCTTTCCTACCCGAAGTGTACGCCAACAAAATTTCCCCTCCTAGAGAGGAAATAAACCTTTTGGATCAACCCCAGGAAAGGATGATAACCCAAAGAAAGAACCCTTGAAATGTTGGGGTTGTGGAGAAGAACATCTACTGAGGGACTGTCCGCACAGACAACATAACAGTAGGAGAATTTACAACGTCCAAGAAGCTACCACCGTGAATGGTGTGGCCAGGAGTATGCCACAAATTTATGCATCCATGGATAATAAACAAACCGACCACCAAGCTTCAGTGGTGGATATGGAAGGTATGATCGCCAATCATCTAGTATCTATTTTAACTGACCCTGGTTCAAATTTGAGTTATGTGTCCCCTCAGGTTGTTTACAAGTGTAAATTACAACCACATAAACATACAAAGACATGGTTGGTACAGTTATCCATTGGCACCAAAATAAAAATAGCGGAGGTTGTACCATCTTTCCAATTCACTTTGGATGGATTGCCCACCCAAGATAACCTTAACATACTTCCCCTAGGATCGTATGACCTGTTGATTGGTATGGATTGGCTAACTGCATATAAAACTAAGCTGGATTGTTACCACAAAACCTTAGAATGTGTAAATGAAGAAGGGAGAAACATAACCCTCTAAGGGATTCAGAAGCTTGTCTCAGTGAGACGAATATCATCCCTTAAATGAAAAAGTATTGCAAAAACGGATGTCCTCTATATGCAATACGAGTGTTGGAATATGTTGAGGATGACAGACCTATCCTAGAAGACAACCCCATACTAAGAGAGTATAAAGATGTGTTTCTAGAAGAGGTATCGGGTCTACCTTCGAGAAGGGACATTGACTTCTCAATAGAACTTTCACCTGGAGTGGCACTAGTATCTAGGACCACCTATATGATGAGTACACCCTAGCTAGTTGAAATCAAACTACAGATAAAGGAAATGATGGACAAAGGCTACATCCTGCCTAGCGTGTCTCCATGGGGAGCACTAGTCATGTTTGTGAAGAAGAAAGATGGTACATTCTGACTGTGAAAAGATTATAGATAGCTCATTAAGGTAACCATAAAGAACAAATACCCCTTACCCAAAATCGATGACTTATTCGATCAATTGGGGGGTGCTACCATTTTCTCAAAGATTGACTTGAGATCTGGGTACCATCAAGTCCGAATCAAGGATGAAGACATCCACAAAACCTCCTTCAGGACAAGATCTAGTCACTACAAATTTGTGGTAGTACCATTTGGAATAACCAATGCCCCTGCCACCTTTATGTGCTTGATCAACAATGTACTCAACAAATTCCTAGACAATTTTCTATTGGTTTTTATTGATGATATCTTAATCTACTCCAAGAATAGAGAGGAACATGAGGAACATCTTAAACTTGTACTTCAAGTGCTAAGAGAGCATCATCTCTATGCCAAATTTAGCAAGTGTGCATTTTTCCAAAATCAAATACATTACTTGGGCCATGTCATATCTAAAAAAGGGGTAGTAGTAGACCCTGACAATATTATATCCATCATGGAATCGCCTACCCCAAAGGATGTTTCGGATATCAGATCCTTTATGGGTTTAGCAGTATACTATAGGAGGTTTATAAAAGGGTTTTCCAAGATTGGTTGTCCAATCACTTCCCTCCAAAGGAAGGGGCTTAAATTCATTTGGACACATGAATGTGAAGAAAGATTCCAGTCACTAAAACACCTTCTGACCCATGCACCTGTGCTAAAGATCGTCGATCCCGATAATGACTTCCTCGTGTGCACAGATGCCTGCAAGGAAGGACTCAGAGGAGTCCTTATGCAAAAAGGAAGCATAGTTTGTTATGAATCTCAAAAATTGAATGAACATGAAGTCAACTATGTGACCCATGATCTAGAGTTGGCCGCCATATTGCACGCTTTCAAAATGTGGAGGCATTACCTCCTGGGTAGGAAATTTGTACTTATGATAGACCATTGTGGATTGTGACACCTGTTTGACCAACCAAAACTCAATGCTAGACAAGCTAGGTAGATGGCCCTCCTTAGAGAGTTTGATTTCAAAATCGAATATATCAAAGGAAAGGAAAATAAGGTGGTCGATGCCCTTAGCAGAAGTATAAGAAAAACATCACCTAACAGCAGTGAGCACCTGGGAGATGAATGTGAGGGAAAGGTTCAGGAATGCACAAGAAACAAACACATTCTTCTAGAAGGATTCAAGGATGATATTTCCTACCCGAACTGTATGCCAGTATAATTTCCCCTCCCAGAGTGGAAATAAACCTTTTGGATCAACCTCGAGAAAGGCTAATAACCCAAATAAAGAACCCTTGAAATGTTGGGGTTGTGGAGAAGAACATCTACTGAGGGACTATCCTCATAGACAATAGAACAGTAGGATAATTTACAACACCCAAGAATATACCACTGTCAATGACATGGCCAGGAGTATGCCATGAATTTATGCAGCCGTGGATAATAAACAAACCGACCACCAAGCTTCAGTGGTGGAGATGGAAGGTATGATCGCCAACTATCTAGTATCTATTTGAATTGACCCTGGTTCAAATTTGAGTTATGTGGCCCCTCAAGTTATTGATAAGTGTAAATTATAGCCACATAAACATATTAAGCCATGGTTTGTACAATTAGCCACTGGCACCAAAAGAAAAATAGTGGAGGTTGTACCATCTTGCCAATTCACTGTGGATGGATTTCCCACCCAAGCTAACCTTAACCTACTTCCCCTAGGATCGTATGACCTGCTGATTGGTATGGATTGGCTAACTATATATAAAACTAAGTTGGATTGTTACCACAAAACCTTAGAATGTGTAAATGAAGAAGGGAGAAAGATAACCCTCCAAGGGATTCAGAAGCCTGTCTCAATGAGACGAATATCATCCCTTCAAATGAAAAAGTATTGCAGAAATGGATGTCCTCTATATGAAATACAGGTGTTGGAATTTGTTGAGGATTATAGATCGAGCCTAGAAGACCACCCCATACTAAGAGAGTATAGATATGTGTTTCCAGAAGAGGTATCAGGTCTACCTTTGACAAGGGACATTGAATTCTTAAAAGAACTTGCACCTAGAGCGGTACTAGTATCTAGGATCCCCTATAGGATGAGTACATCAGAGCTATTTGAACTCAAACTATAGCTAAAGGAAATGATGGACAAAGGCTACATCTGGCCTAGCGTGTCTCCATGGGGAGCACTAGTTATGTTTGTGAAGAAGAAAGATGGTACATTCCAACTATGCACATATTATAGACAGCTCAATAAGGTAACCATAAAGAACAAATACCCCTTACCCAAAATCAATGACTTGTTCGATCAATTGGGGGGTGCTACCATTTTCTCAAAGATTGACTTGAGATATGGGTACCATCAAGTCTGAATCAAGGATGAAGACATCCATAGAACCGCCTTCGGGACAAGATATGATCACTATGAATTTGTGGTAGTACCAATTGGATTAACCAATTCCCCTTCCACCTTTATGTGTTTGATGAACAATGTACTCAATAAATACCTAGACAAGTTTGTATTGGTTTTTATTGACGATATCTTAATCTACTCAAAGAATAGAGAGGAACATGAGGAACATCTTAAACGTGTACTTCAAGTGCTAAGAGAGCATCAAATCTATGCCAAATTTAGCAAGTGTGACTTTTTCCAGAAGCAAATACATTACTTGGGCCATGTCATATCTGAAGAAGGGGTAGCAGTAGACCCTGAAAAGATCACATCCATCATGGAATGGCCTACCCCAAAGGATGTTTCGAATATCAGATCCTTTATGGTTTTAGCAGGAGACTATACGAGGTTTATAAAAGGGTTTTACAAGATTGGTTGTCCAATTACTGCCCTCCAGAGGAAGGGGGTTAAATTAATTTGGACACTAGAATGTGAAGAAAGGTTTCAGTCACTAAAACACCTTCTGGCCCATGTGCCCGTGCTAAAGATGGTTGATCTCGATAATGACTTCCTCGTGTGCATAGATGCCTGCAAGGAAGGACTCAGAGGAGTCCTTATGCAAGAAGGAAGCGTAGTTTTTTATGAATCTTGAAAATTGAATGAACATGAAGTCAACTATGTGACCCCTGATCTAGAGTTGGCCTCAATAGTGAACTCTTTGAAAATGTGGAGGCATTACCTCCTGGGTAGGAAATTTGTACTTATGACAGACCACTGTGGATTGCGGGCCCTATTTGACCAACCAAAACTCAATGCTAGACAAGCTATGTGAATGACCCTCCTTAGCGAGTTTGATTTCAAATTCAAATATATCAAAGGAAAGGAAAATAAGGTGGTCGATGCCCTTAGCATAAGTATGAAAACAATTCACCTGACTACGGTGATCACCTGCCAGATGAATGTCAGGGAAAGAGTCAGGAATACACAAGAAACATACACATTCTTGCAGACCATGACCTCGTACCTAGAGAAAGAACCTGCGGGGATAAAGTTTGAAGGCTACCTGATGCTATATGGAGGTATTCTGACTTACCAAAATAGGCTATATATTCCAATTTGTTACGACTTGAAAAGGTTCATAATGGACGAATTGCACAAGAGACCATACACCGGCCATCCGGGCTATCAGAAGATGGTCATTGCCACCAGGAAACAATTCTATTGGCTTGGATTGAAGAAATACATAGTTGAGTATTTAGCTAAATGTCTAGAATGTCAGCAAGTTAAAGTAGAACACTGGCACCCAGCAGGATTATTACAACCTCTACCAATCCCAAAATGGAAATGGGAGACCATCTCCATGGATTTCATCACTGGATTACCAACATCATCCAGGAAGAATAACACCATCATGGTAGTGGTGGATAAATTGAGAAAGTCCACTCATTTTATTCTCTTCAAATAGAATTGCAAGGCAATAGATATTGCCAACATATTCATGAAGGAGATATCCAGACTACGTGACATGCCTAAGGAGATCGTGTCTGACAGAGACAAAAAATTTACTTCAAACTTTTGGAAATCCTTGATGGCTGGCCTGGAGACCAAATTGTTGTTTAGCACAGCCTATCATCCTCAAACCGATGGACAGATGGAAAGAGTGAACCAAATATTAGAAGATATGCTAAGGATGCATGTAATGCATCAACCTAAAAAGTGGGAAGATTACCTGCCACTGGTGGAATTTGCCTACAACAACGACTACCAAGAATCACTAAAGATGAGCCCTTTCAAAGTTGTCTATGATAGGTCGTGCAACACTCCAGTCAGTTGGAGTAATCCCATGAACATAATTATGATTGGACCCGACATGTTGAAAGAAATGAAACAACAAGTGATTCAGATAAAGAAAAATCTGAAAATCGCTCAGAATAGACAGAAAAGTTATGCCGACAGAAAGAGAACCCCCAGAGAATTCAAGACGGGAGACCACGTCTAACTCGGAGTTAGGCCCAGGAAGATTTCCCTGAGGATGGGATATTGTGCCAAGTTGGCACCCCGGTATTGTGGACCTTTTGAAGTTTTAGATAGAGTGGGCCATGTAGCCTATAGGCTAGCACTTCCTCCCACATTAAAAGCACATAATGTTTTCCATGTTTCATTGCTGAAGAAATATGTACATGATTCTAATCATATAATTGACTGGTCTGTAATCCAGGTGGAACCGGAGGGAGAATTCTTGCCAGAACCTCAATGCATACTAGACAGGAAGGAAACCCCACTCAGGAACCGAACCATTGCATATGTCAAGATGCAGTGGAAACACTTTGGCCCAAATGAGGCCACATGGGAAATGGAGGATGCCATGAGACAGGAATACCCATTTTTGTTCACTTCTGTACATACAGGACATCTTAATAGATAGAACATCGAGGATGATGTTCCTTTAAGGGGGAGGGAATTGTGATGCCATGTTTCCCCCAGTTTGTAAATATAACTATAAATGGCCAAAAGACTATGGAAAACTTTATATGTGTGAATATTGATTCGATGGACCTTTGTTTGAAAGGTAAACGAATGTGAACCTAATGAAAGGGGGGGTGTAGTTAGAAATACCATGAATGTTATACGGAGAGAGGGTGAAGGGGACCAGGAATGGTTGCATTAACCTTAACCAAACCAGTGCTTACTAGATTTAATTGCTCAGGACCAGAACCGTCCTCTGACCCATAAATGAACTATAGTCAGGCTGGTGGGTGGGAATACCTCCTCAAGAGTTAATGAGGGATGGGGTGTGTAAGCACTCATCCGTACAACTTCCAGATTTGACCACTGAATGGTAATTCGGGCCACACGCGACCCTGCTGAAAGAGGCGAGAAGGGAAGGTGTGATGGGGAGAGGGGGAGAACACGCCTGCAAAGAGTGTAGAGACGGAAAGTGAATATCGGGGATTCAAGGAAGAATGTAAAAACTAAGCGTTTGGAACACCAAAAATGGCATATAAGGTTACGATACAAGATGATAAACGAGGCTAGTCCTCCTTTCTTGGTATCGTGTAAACCATTGCCAGTATCCTGCGGGAAGAGGAGAGTAACCTTTGTCCCTATTGTGGCTAAGCGATAAGAAAAGCTTGTGTTACAGATCATCGTGGTCTAGCTCGGGGGTGGCTAGTGGTAAATCTATTTGGAGTGAATGAGCCTACGGTTGGGTGGAAATAGGCACCCCTTCCAGTAGTCGCTTCACACTGTCTGATTCTGATAAGTCTTTTCTCTACCTTAATTGTTGAGTTAGAATGATGAATGATTTCTTGGTTTTGACACATCTATATATATGCATGTGTGAAAATCTCTATGTGAAATGGCTATGTTATACATATGCTTCCATCTCCTTGGGAACTTACGCTTCCCACTAATCAACTGTATTCCCAGTTTCACTCCGGAGGGCTTCCCGGACATAAGTCGACAAATGGTCAAGATAGGAGATATCGTGTAGACCTGAAACCACCCATCTAAAGAGAATACTTACCCCTGACCCCCTTTCCATTTGAATTTCCAGCCCAAGTCCTTAACCCGCTTGGGGTGAGAACTTAGGAAAATAGCGATATAAAAATATCGAAAGTGAAAGGTTTTCCTTGTCCGAAGGACGGATGGATGAGATCCATCCAGAAGGAGCCAAGGGATTTCATGGTCATTGGCTATGGGAAATATCACGGGATTTAACCCCTCTAGCCCCTCATATCTACGAGTTATGAGTTCGTGTATCGGGAAGATTATGGGTTGATGCGAGCAAAACCTTCGAAACCCGAAGTCACGAAGTAATGTGGACCATTGATCTGTGGGTCCTTCGGGACCCACCTAGACCATTGTATCTGCGAGTTTGGAGTTCACGCACAAGGAGATAACAGATCTCGTTCCTCGGATCTATGCACGGAGGACCATAGATGTGAGATCTAGAGGAAAGTGCACGAGGTCTAACCCTTTGAAAGTGCACATGAGAGTAGACTTTTGCGAAGTCATGAAGTTGCGAAGTTAATCGGAACAGTTCATCGTCAAAGGAAAGGTGGCAGCAGATCCGAGAGCTCAAGGTTTCAGACCTCAAAATATTTTCAAGGAGCAGAGGCGAATACCCAAGGTGCTAGGAGCCGCAATAATCCTATCCGTCCGTCGAGAAGGGACATGTGGCTAGAGATGAGAATTTCACTAACTTGCAAATCGGGAAATCAGAGATAGGAGTCGTGAGAACTTGCGAAGTTTGAGTTCGTGATTTGATCACAACCGTCGATCAAAAGGAGGGCATAGACCATTTATTGTCCAAGGATATATCGGGGATCGAGAGAAGGGAGGTGAGAGACCCTCCAACTTCACGAAACGCGAAGTCCTGATTCACGAAGAATTGATTTGAGCCGTTGGTTCGTGGGAGATTGTGGACCGTTGATCTTGTTGGGTATGTGTTATATTCTTTGCATGTGTGTGTGTGTGGGTGCATCAGATATGACAACTGATTTGTAAATTAATCCTGGATTAAGGGATTAGGGTTTTGGTATCTATGGAATACCTAAAAACATTGTATATATTGTATGGTGAATGGTAAAATTCGATATAATGAAAATAAGAAAGGTTTTCCCGGTTGAGGGTTTCCGGTAAAAATCTCTATGTAATCTGTGTATGAGCCATTGGTTAATTTCTATATTGCTTAAGAATCTATATGCATTTCTTTACTTCGCAGGTTTAAAACTTACATGTGGTATCAGAGCACGTTTTTGGCTTCAGAGGGATGCCTTTGTTGTTGAGGGTTTGGCTCGGTCTTGATAGATCAAGTTTATCTTGGGTCTGTGATAAACTTGGGTTCAGTGGGAGATTTTGCAGAGGAGATTCGAGTAAAGTAAGAGGAATGGCGAGCTCATCTAGAATCGAGATAGAGAAGTTCAACGGTAAAAACTTTGAGCTATGGAAGCTCAAGATGGAGGACCTTCTTGTGGACAAAGAACAATGGATCGCTGTGGATCCTGGTACATAGCCTACTGGTACACCAACTACAAGCACACAGGCGACTGGTACACAACCTACCAGTACACAAACTACTAGTACACCAGTTACTGGTATGTCGAAAGAATATTGGGACAAGTTGGACAGAAGAGCAAGGAGTACCATTCGACTCTGCCTGGCAGATTCGGTGTTGTTGAATGTCTCGGGAGAATCTACAGCCAAGGAACTATGGGATAATTTAGGGAATTTGTATCAATCAAAGTCCCTGGTAAACAAGTTGTTTCTTCGAAAGAAGCTGTATCATCTTAGGATGGAAGATGGAGATTCTGTGACAGAACATCTAAATGCCTTTAATACTCTGGTAAGTCAACTTGGATCTGTTAATATTACGATTGCAAAAGAAGATAAGTGTATTACTTTGTTATGTTCTTTTCCAGACTCTTGGGATAATTTGGTTGTAGCAATAGGTAGTACCACTCAACCTACATTGAAGTATGAGGATGTAGTTGCATCCTTGTTATCTGAAGAGATGAGGCGAAAAAGCATGGATGGTCACAGCACAGATGCTTTATTTGTAAATGGGCATACCCAAGACAGGAACACTGGTAAGCCTTCAGGATGGAGATCTAAATCTACAGGTAGATCTAAGTCCCCAGGAAAATCTTTGAGGAAATGCTGGAAGTGTGGTAAAACAGGGCATTATAAGAAAGATTGCAGATCTAAGAAGGTTGAAAAACCAAAGGGATCTGATAGTACCTCTTCCACGGAGGTGAAACCCTCCACTGAAGAAGGAGGTGATGTTTACCTAGCATCTACAAGTACACATG
>ML780908.1:1101258-1134004 GCA_009831015.1 Picea engelmannii
TCTACGGAATACCTAAAAACATTGTATATATTGTATGGCGAATGGTGAAATTCAATATAATGAAAATAAGAAAGGTTTTCCCGGTTGAGGGTTTCCGGTAAAAATCTCTGTGTAATCTGTGTATGAGCCATTGATTAATTTTTTTATTGCTTAAGAATCTATATGCATTTCTTTACTTCGCAGGTTTAAAACTTACAAATCTAACTTTGGGAATTCAAAATTAGGGATTCTGAGGAAAGGAGATGGACTAATTTCCACCTTCGTGATATGTGAAGTTTCGAAGCGCTTGAGGGTTGTTCCCCGAGTCATAATGAGGGGTCACATGGATAGACGTTAAAGAACGAAGCTAGTGTTAGTCTAGGCTCTTAGTTCGCGAATTCGGGGGTCGGGTGAGTCAAGGTTGGCTCGTATGTGAATACCTGATGACAGAAGTCACGAAGCACCTTTTAGTTAGGATTGTGGTCATGGGTAGTGGTCACGTGGAGGAGGCTTGCGCCTGGTGCTTGTTCACGCGAGAGAACAAAAATGAAAATTTAGAGGCTCTACACTATAGAAGCTCCCTTAAAAGGGTGGGTGTGTTACAAGGGTTCTTCAAGACCTATGCTATGGTACCATGTTGATTTTTCAATAGGAAAGGTTTAAGCATGACGTTCATTCCATTTTCGAATTTAACTTAAACCATGAACAATTTTGTTGCAACAACCAAGATCACAAGAAGAAACACCAAGCACAAGTACACAAGAAGTATCCTGGGAAACCCTTCTCAACAAGGGAAGAAAACCCAACCAATCCTTTTCTATATTCTTCAAGAGAAATACCTCCACCACCAAGAAAACCTAGCACACAAAAGGGTGCTTGCAAACCATAGAAGACTAGTGCCCAAGAGAGGTGCACACATTTCCCAAGAAGATGTACTTGATGAAATTTTCAAACTCACACAAAGGATATGATTCCTCAATGGGGAATTTACCTTTATTTATATTAGACTTGACCTGTCAATAGAAGTGTCTATTGGCACAACAGGGCCGACCTCTCTAACTCACAATATAATTAATAATAACCAGATTAATTATCTTTTACATTAATTATCACTTACATTAAGGTGGGGTTGACCTGTACCCTTTACATTACAATTAGGGTTACAGGTGGGTCTGACTCTTGAATAATATAGCAAGGGATCTCATACACCCACTATTTCTCAGCCACTAGGGGTACATCCATAGGGATGTCCATATCTCTATCTCGTTACGTCTCACAAGAGAACCACACTCACTAGTGCTCAACCACTAGGATCATGTTCACCTGTGCTCATCCACAGACACGTCCACTCAACAGATCTTCTTTCTGACTGCATTACTCAGGAGATTTATATGGAGTTCATCATCTCAACTCTCTTCTCATAGGAGGCTAATACATTGTATTCATATCTATCTCATAATGATGCACCTAACTCATGGGAATTCACACTTTCACCTTGTGCTCAGCCACATGCATGTCCAACTCAGCAGATCTCTTTTCTCACTGCGTTACACAGGAGAATCATCTGGAGTTATTGTCAACTCTCTATAAGGAGGAGGCCATCACTATGTTCCAATTCTGTCTCAAATAGGAACCACACACCCATCTCAGTTGCTCTCTCTTAGGTCAACTTAATCAGTCTGTGTCCTCGAGAATGTCTCACACAGCTGTAATCATCAACATCTATGCCTCCAATTATTTTGTGATAGGATCTCTTGTTCCATACCGACCATAACATAAATGTTAGGGACCTTAGATACTTGATGCTCCCAAGTTTCAACAAGAAATATAATATCAATTTCACTCGGGATCTAGCTCCCTTTGCTCCATGGAAAGACATGTCAGTTCCAAGATAGGATATAGAGTGTCTCTATCCCTAATAATAGATTTTATATTCCTAATTATTTCCCATTTTCCTTCCTTCTTGGCTTCTTTTACCTTTTGAACTTCCTTAAACAATTCAACTTGATTTCTAGAATTAGGTCTTCATTTATAAATATTCTCGACCCTTTTAGATTGAGAGTTTTACTAAGTATGCCATATTATGGTCAATATATCTTACTACCTAAACATGAATTAACCTATCTTTATGTTCAATTATTTATCCCAACCTCTTTGCTTCTATGAGACAAGTTGTTTCAATTTGTAATTTATTTTGTAGTTCTTCTTTGACTAGTACTAGCATGTCCTCATCTTTCTTCTATTTCAAACCAAAAATTATGAGGCTTGAGGCTTAAGGCTCTTTTGTTACACTCAAGGTCTAACTCTATAATCTTATTCATTTCATCTTTGATGGGTTTGATATCCAATTTACCTTCCAAACTATTTAGAGCCAAATTGTTATTTATTTTTTCTTAGTATCTCTTTAATCGTGTTCTTGATATTAAGATTTTCTAGATTTCCAACCTCTCATTCTTAGGTTATTTGTTTCTTTTCTTGGATTTTCTTTTCCATTTTTTATAACTTAATCTCCATTTTTTGCATCTTATTCTCCAACCCTATTATCTCTTTCTCAATCTTGTCTTCAAAGGATCCAAACTTGTTATCAAACATTTCCTCTGACTTTATTTGAAGTTTAACTTCTCTTCCTTATCTAAGTTTTTCTAATGATCCTATATATTCACAAATATTGTTTAAGGTTACTTGTCTAGGTATCCCCTTTAGAGGTTTTGGTAAATGTAGTTAATTGCTCATATTATAAACAAAACTATAAGAACTAATTTTACACGTGATTATGTCAAATTCTTATATTAAAGTTACAAAGGTGCATGCATTAGTGAAAATGTCCCATAATACTTTAAGAATTTAAATTTAAAATTACAATTACAATTTATAAATATTATGTAGGTGTAAATCATTTATCCCAAATTTCTTTAAAATGACTTTTTTATATAACTTTTAAATCTATTTTTTAATATCTTATTTAAAATTATAACAATTTGACTAAGTATAAATACACTTATTTACTGACACATTTTAAAACATAACAATGGGACAACAAAGAAACAGTTTTTCAATTCAAACTGAAATAAGAATATATAAAACTACATACATGTTGGTTACTTATATATTTGTCTGAGTTCATATCTTTAGCTTGAGTGACCCAGGGTTCATGTATGTTCGGGGTTGCAACAAAGCCGCTAAAACCATCGGCCCTCCTGGTGAACCAGAAGGCAACGTAGTACATAGAGTGCACTGCGTAGTCTCACCCGAGATAGTCTTAATGGGTGACTACAATATTCATGTGCTTGTAGTCCAGGATTGAGTCGAGATGTGTTAGGGTGCGCTATGGATTCTACTTATCTTATTAGCAATATTCGGTCAATCATCGATCTTAGTTATCTTGTTGTTCCTTATGCATGCATGCAAATAAACAGATTTAACTATCCATCAAGCATTGATATAAGACTTTAACCATTAACAACAAAGATACAACCAATAATCATTCCACACAACACATAAATTACTGTGGTTCACCCCCTCCTGTGATAAGTCCACAAAGATTTGCCTCTAAGGCTCTTTTATTATAGGTCTGTCATGCATGGCACCGCACACACTATATATCTATTCATACATTAATCAATCAGACTTCCCAACCTATACGAGGCTGACTAGATTGCACCAGGCTCCCCAGCCTGCGATCTAACCCTTAAGGTTGTGTCCCTTTTCCCTCCCATAGATCAACAACTTACAACAAAGGTATCAGATCATACTTATGTCACAAACCTGTTACTTTATCTCGTGTGATTAACTCATACAACCATCTAAGACACCGAACCCCAAAACCAACAACAACCCCTTAGACCTTCTAGGTGTCTATTTATACCTATTCTTGGCTCATCTTCCATTACACTCTCTTACCAAAACCGTAATCTACTTAGGTCTTCTTTCATGCTGGCCTCACACACTTTTCTCCTCTGCATGCACGCTTTCTTTTGCTACTTTTTTGCCAATTGTATTTCTTTCCCTTATTCTTTCATGTGCACCTCACATGCTTTTCTTCCAACTGTCTTGCCTCCATGTTGTGCTCTTTTCCCAAAATGGGCTTGTTCCCAACAAGCCCCCAACACTGACATCGTGACTCATCTCGAGTCACTGCTTGACTTATTCCACTGTCACTGCTTGCCTCCTGTGTCGGACACTACCTGTTGCAGTGTGTCATACATAGTCGTTATGTGTTGGCATTGTTGTTGAGCCTGACTACTCTTGTCGGTCATATTGGTGACCACCTTCTCCATGATGGGAGACTATAACAACTCTTCGCCTTCGGCCCCGATATTCTCAAGTTTATTCTTAGCTGCGTCACTCTCCATGACCAGCTGCTCTACGTTTTCTTGCAGGGGCTCCAGAAGCACATGTCTCGCTGTCTTCTGTGTTTGCAATGCTTTCTCTTCCAACTGCAGAGCCTTTAGCTCTGTGGTGGTATTGATCTTCTCCAGCAATGACATTGTTTTCTATCGTTGCTTCACTTCCTCCATTGCTGCATGGATTTTGGATTCCTTCTCCTATAGCTTCTGGATGCTCTCATCCTCTAATAGGTGAGTCCAAATCTACGTGCTCTTCTCTAACAATGTCGTGATGGTATGAATACTTTGGTTGATTCCCTCCGTAGTTGTTGTTGCATCCTTTTCCCTCTGATCTCTAACTTCTGGGGGAGTCGTGGGTGTGACACGCTCCTCCAACTCTTTTATCCTCTCCTTGTACTCCTAGATAGTCTGTTATATCCTACGCAGCTTCTTCCCTGGTGACCCAGCCTCATCATTGGTGATTTAAAGAATTGTTTGAAACAACATATGGATTTGTTGCTCCATCTCCTCCACTTTTGGCTTTGATTGCTCTTTCTATTGCACCTCAAGGTTGAGGGCCTCCTTCAATGAGATACCCTATGTCTGGGCTATTTGTATATTTGTGGTGTCCTCTCTTGCTATGGACTGAGTCTCCTACGCAACGCTCACCTGAAGTTTGTATAGTGATTTTGTGGGAATCTTGGCCAACACCACCTCTAATGTTTCGATGTTTTTCAGAGGTTTCTTTGTTGTTTCTTCGTCAATGAAGATCATCTCTAGCGTGATGATGAATTTGGCACTTGTTTGTGCTGCAACCTACACTGTCTCCAACATTCACACTCCTTCCTTAGCCTGTATCGGTGTTTCTTTTGGTGACTGTGTTGCCCCAATTATTAAATGCTCCAACTTCTCTGCATTCTCCCATACTTCGGCTATTCTCTCCTTGACTGATGTCGCCACCAGTTCCATGTTGTCCGAGCTTAGTGAAACATGGCTCTGTGGTTTGTGGGCCTTTGTCTTCTTTTGGCTTCCACTAGTGTGCTCCCCTGGTCACTTCTCCTAGGTAGCCGATGGTTCAAGGCTAGGAGGTCTCTGGGTATCCCCTACAGTAGTTGTCCTTGTTGGAAAATTGAGAGGGGGGGGTGAATCAGTTGTTACTGTGCTTAAACAATTATGGTTATTTTAAACTCTTTACAGAGAACTCAATGAAAATCACAATAATGCAGAGAGGTAAGCAATAGAACATTTGACATCAGTCACACATATGAAATATACAGAGACAGATATTTCCTGAGGAAACCCATAAAGGGTAAAAACCTCTTCTTCTTGGTATGATAAGTAATCTTTACATTCTGTACATTATCATACATATGAGCTCCAACTCATTGTGAGGCTACAACCTTTGTTTTGCAAGCTGCAACTTGTTGAGAGCACCAACTCTCTGTTTTCTCTAGCACCGACTAGAAGGAAGCACCAACTCGCTGAGTGTTCCAGCACCGACTGGATGGAAGCACCTACTTCCACTTATACAAGCACCAACTTGTTTGAGATCACCAACTCTCTGGTTTCTCTAGCACCCACTAGAAGGAATCACCAACTCCCTGAGTGTTCCAGCACCAACTGGATGGAAGCCCCAACTTCTAGTCACATAGGCACCAACCTGTATAATAGAGAACAACAGTTCTCCCTTGCACCACCCTGCCACCCTGGTTTCTCTGGCTGCAACCAGATGGAAGCTACAACTCCCTGTGTTCAAGCACCCACTTGAACCTCTAAGGACAACAGTCCTCCCTAGCACCTCCCTACCACCCTGATTATAAATATTTTCTACTGAAACTTATTATAGTGATTCAATAGTTGTCATTGGCTTACCAGGCTTATCACTGTTCTGCTCTGTTGCTCTACTCTCCTGTATCAATGTCTCCCTTCCTGCATCTTCTTGCACTTTTTGATCTTCTTCTTTTCTCTACAGGTCCACCTCAGCCTTCTTTTACTGTCTCAGCTATGCATCTCTGTTCTTTGCTTCTGCTGCGCTTTATGCTCTGTGTCTTATTTTGATTCTATGAATTACGCCTCTTCTGTGTATTTCAGCTCCTGCCCACAACACGCTATTTCCCATGTGTAATTCCTCTCCAAAGCAGCATCCATCTCTTCTCTGTTCTGCGTATTTATACTATCTGTGCACCTTCTTTGTCCTCCATGCACAGTGCCTCTGCATGCTCTTCACTGTGCCACGGTTCTGCTCATCGGGTTTTTCACTGCCACTCCACTTTCGCTCTGCTTCGCTCGCTCAAGCCTCAAAAAGAAAAAACTGCATCTCGCTTATGTCTATGCCTCATCAATTACTCATCTCTGAGTTTTATCTCACACTGCGCATACTATAATTTTCCCTTTCTTACAGTTCAACTCATTTTTCCTTCAGAACAACCAACATCACACAATCACTGCATGTTTCTTTTAACTACTTCCTCTACAGTTAAACCTCAAATCCTCTTGGGCAAAAACGCATAGCAACTGAATAGCCAACCATCCAAGAACCATGATTCGGTTCTGCTAACTGAATCATAACTAAACAGTTAATCATGAAGATCAAAAATATCCCTTCGATTAGATGCTCAAATAACCAGCACCGTTGGATTAAATCTGCAGGGTCTTGCATTTATCTCATATGCCCACTAGCTGTGACTGAGCGCTAAACAGAATCTGAATTTCGTGATTTCGCATTTTGTCATTCCTGTGATGAAGGGTCTCGACACTCCAAGTCGCGATTGTTGAGACTCTGATATGGAGCTTAGCACCGCTAGTTTCTTCCCCTCACATGACCACCGATGGTAACCATAGGCTGTGCCAAAAGGCGCTTCGTATTTTGCAAACTTATGAACTTCATCGAGCCTGATCAACGGTTGAGATATCCAATGATCCGACGATGCAGATCTCATCGCGATCTCGCATATCGTGATTCCTGTGATGAAGGATCTCGATACTCTAAGTCACGATCACCGAGACTCCGAGATGGAGCTTAGCACCGCTAGCTTCTTCCCCTCACGTGACCACCGACGGTGACCATAGGCTGTGCCAAAAGGCGTTTCACAATTTTTCATATCAGTGTTTCTGTCGTGCTCTGATCTATCACCACGTGCCCCTCTTGGATCAACAATCCAGATCTTATCGCGATTTTTCCACTTCACGAGCCTTCTTCATGCCTGATCAACGGTCCACAATCCTTGGTGATCTGACAGTCCAGATCTTTTTGTGATCTCGCATATCATGGTTCCTGTGATGAAGGGTCTCGATACTCCAAGTTGCGAACGCCGAGATGGAGCTTAGAAATTAGCTCCTTCCTTTAAGCCTTCGACTATGTGACCTTGAGATATGACCACTCGCCAATCAAATGAGCACTTCGCTCCTTTGAATTTCCAGTCAACGAAACGATGATCTTTCGCCATGTGTCCTATGGAACCAATGATCCATGACTGTTCTCGATGGACGGCTAGGATTCCTTCACATATTTGGAGAGTTGGTTGACTCTTGGTCTTATCCGCCTTGTAGCTTCACCATATCTAACGGTTTTTGGTCCTTCGTAATTACTCCAAATCTGACGGCCCAGTTCTTATCGCGATTTCTCATATCGCGAGTTGGGAGGTTAGAGAACTTCCTTCCTTTGACCTTTTAGTTAGCAAAATAATGATCTGTGACCACGTGTCCTACCCGAAGATGGACGGTCCTCCTTCTTTCAAGATTTTGTAAGCCCGCTTCACCTTGCACTTTAAAGAACATGCAGGTTCTCCTGGATCCAATGACGGTCAGACCCCACGCTCAGATCTAATGCCCGAGATCTATCCTCCATCTGCCTACTCGACCTATCTGAATTCAGATCTGATGATCATCGGGGATTCTCAATGGGATCCAATGATCACTAACGCGTCTCCTCCCGAGCTTACACATCCTCCTGACCTAGAATAATTTCTAAGTGTCAAAGGCCTCAACCTTTGATCCGTCTAAGATCATGAGTATGCTATATCTCTTGAGCTTTGGTAATGATTTAACCTCATCCTTGGTGCACACCTACGCACTATGTGCGACTCTGCACTTATCATCCTGAGCTTCCGTTGTTCCTGTTTTTCCATCGCTACACAATCTGATCTTGCCATCAATGACAAGCACACTCTGCCTGTAAACATGCCAACAATCTCCCCCTTTGGCATTGATGGACCTCCAACTATAGAATCCAGTCCGAACCATTCCTTTTCTCCCCCTTTGACATCAATGTCAAAGAAAACATGCTCCCCCTGAGTTGTTGCAGTATTTTTAGGAGATATCAGATATTAAACCAGCACAAACTCCCCCTGATAGGATGGACTCTCTTATTTGAGGCCTGCAGAATATTTGTATCTAAACCAGAGTCTTCTCCTTCTAATTCTTGGACATGTTCATCTTCATCTTCAACTATGTCCTCTATAGCAGACTCAATATTTCTCACCTCTCTTACTGGGACTCCTTCATCAACCTTTTCTTGTCATAATTGGATGACTCTCCCTGTCATTGTTCTCTCTCTACTTCTGATTGTTCTCCTCCTTTGTTTCTAAAAAGATTAGCTTTCCTTGACAAGGTCTTTCCTCTTGTTATCTCTATAGAATGTCATGTATATAATTTTGTACATCAAAATGTTCCTGCTACGAATGTCATTGTCCTACTTGAACACTGCGCAATTGTAGCTTGTACTTTTTAAATAACCCTTGGATCTCCCCATTGATTCTCATCGATCTCTATTACTTCAATTTCATTTTTCTTCCATGATGCATACAATCCAAGGATTTTATGACCATATTCAATCACAAGAAAAAACTGCTACAACCACTCTCATACCTTCTTTTCTTTTTCACAGACGAAGGACCTGTATCAGGTTTCTTAGGAGTATTGATTTCTTCCTTGTTGTATCCAATACCAGATTTATCATTTGGTGATCTCTGATTATCCAAGAGCTTATCTAGGGTCATGGAGCTATTTAAGAACTTGCTTTGGGTGTTTGACTTCTCAACCTTCAAAACTTCAGCTTCCATCTTATGACATGATTCTTCTTCTACTTCTTCCATGGGATTGATGCTAACTTAACATTGTTTTATTGTATCTATGTCTTATTCTTTACTTGCAGGGGAGGATTCAATATCAACATCATTAATTGTCCTTATGCCTTTATTCACCACTTGTCCTGAGTTTACATTTACCTTACACTCTTTGGACGTGAATACTTCTTCACTGTCTCTATCACACTTTTGACTTGTACTGAGAAAATTATGTTTCAGACAATCCACAAGCAGAACGTATTGAGCATCTCCTTTGTCATTACTCAAACTCACCATCCCTCTATCCTTGATTTTACCTGGTTCATCATTTTCAAGGATCACATTTCCTATTTTTCTTTTACTAATGGACAGAAGCTTATCCTTGTCTCCAGTCATGTGTTTGGAACATCCACTGTCTATATTCCCGGAGGCCTTTTGTTTTTGAGTTGAAAATGCTAGACCACATTTTTCACTATCTTTCCTTTTCCATGTGCTAGCCTTTCTATCTAAGAACTTTATCCTTGGATCTGCTTTGTAATTCTTCAGATGGCAGTTTGCAGCTTTGTGGCCAAAGTTGTGATAGGTATAGCATTCAATCTCATTGTTCAATAGGTCAAAGTTACTGTTGCAGCGTTGTCTACTCATTGACTGTTTATTATTTCTTGACCTCCTCAGTTGCATGTCTCTAGACTTAATTTGACAATTTGCAATTTATGATGGTTTGTTACTTAGTTGTATCATTCTTTGTTGTGGCAGATATTTATTCCTTGGAAATCTTAATTGCTCATGTCTAAGTCTTAAGGAACAATTTCCAGCTTTGTGACCAAAGTTAGAACAGTAGAAACAATATCCATAGAAAAATTCTTTGTACCTGGAAAATGGTTGTCTTCTTTGAGAAAATCGATTTCTTCCATGCTGATGATTTCCTTGAGCAGGGAGTGTATTATTTCCTTGTTCTACAGATTCAGTTATGGCACCTTTTTCTTTACTCCTCCTGGGTGGTTGATTATCTTCCTTTGTTTCTGCAGGTTTGTTGTCGTCATTGGTTGTAGATTTGACAAACTTGATGAAGTCTTTGTTGCTTGGATGACCACTACTTGATCCCTCTTCATAACCCAAACCTGTTTTCATCTTTGGATTCCTTTGCTGATTCAGAATGGTGGCTAATCCTTCTGAGGCTTTGATACTTGATAGATTCTGATGATACAAGGCTTGAAACTTCTCCAACTCTTTCCTAGTTTTCACTACTTCTTATTCCAGAGCTTTACATCTTGCCTTCTTTTCTGATAACTGTTGTTTCAGAATGTCCTCGATTTTATTTGCCTCTTCTAATTCCACTTTTAGCAGGGCAAAGTCTTCATCAGGCTGTTTACTGTCTTTCTCGAACTATATTAGCAATTGTTTTTTCTTTCTGTTCTTAATTATGAGTCTGTCAATCTCTTCCAGTGCACTGATCAGTTCTCCTTCCATATCAACCACAGCTTCTTCTTCATTAGCCTCACTTCCTGTGATTTTATTATCATAATCCTCTTTGGCCATAAGCATGAAGTCATTTAGTTTATTTCCAATAGAAGAGTCATTGTCTTCATCATCTGAAGGATCATAATCATTGTCTACACATAAACTTTTCTTTCTATCAAATCTTTTGGATTTGTACTTCTCTTCAACTTCAGAGTTCTAGTCCTTCTTCTTTTGTGGACACTTGTTTGCAAAGTGACCTATCTTACCACAGTTAAAACATTTGAAGGGAATCTTGCCTTGATATTTTCATGATCCTTTCTTTAACCTTCTCACAAATTTTTCCTCAATATCATCTAAATCTGAATCAATATTCTCGTCTGCTTTAAAATATTCTTATCTAGTAATGGATTTATCTTTGTTGATTCTCATTTCATATGTAGTTAGAGTTCCTAGGAGTTGATCAATGGACAGAGTTTTAAGATCATTTAGTTCTTCTATTGCAGAGACCTTTGGATTAAATTTATCAAGCAAACATCTTAAAATCTTCTGAACTAAAATTGATTCTTCAATCTTCTCACCAAGACCCTTCATGGCATTCACAAGTTCTTCAACTTTTAAAAAATACTTGCTAATTGTTTCATCTTCATTCATCTTTAGTTGTTCAAACTTCAACCTAAGTGTTTGAAGTTTGGCATCTTTTACTTTCTCATTTCCTTCACAACTGCTAATGAGTTTGTCCCAAATTTCTTTGGCAGTTTGAAGATGCATCACCTTTACAAACTCATCTTCTACAAGTCCATTCAAGATAGCATTCATTCCCCTAGCATTAAAGCTAAATTCTAACTTATCATCCTTAGAAGCTAGCACAACAGGCTTTATGTATCCAGTCTCTACTACATCCCAAACATTGGCACCTAAGGACATTAGGTATGTTCTCATTCTAACCTTCCAAAAGGAAAAATTTGTTCCATCAAACAAAGGAGGCTTCGTGACTGAAGTCCCTTCATGACTTGTCATGTTTAATCTTACAGATCTACCTTTTGATAAAAGGAACCGGATCTGATACCAATTGTTGGACAACTGAGAGGAGGGGGTGAATCATTTGTTACTGTGCTTAAACAATTATGCTTATTTTAAACTCTTTACAGAGCACTCAATGACAATCACAATAATGCAGAGAGGTAAGCAATAGAACATTCGACATCAGTCACACATATGAAATATACAGAGACGGATATTTCATGAGGAAACCCATAAAGGGTAAAAACCTCTTCTTCTTGGTATGATAAGTAATCTTTACATTCTGTACATTATCATACATATGAGCTCCAACTCATTGTGAGGCTACAACCTCTGATTTTCAAGCTACAACTTGCTGAGAGCGCCAACTCTCTATTTTCTCTAGCACCAACTAGAAGGAAGCACCAACTCCCTGAGTGTTCCAGCACCGACTGGATGGAAGCACCTACTTCCACTTATACAAGCACCAACTTGTTTGAGAGCACAAACTCTCTGGTTTCTCTAGCACCCACTAGAAGGAAGCACCAACTCCCTGAGTGTTCCAGCACCAATCTGTATAAAAGAGAACAATAGTTATCCCTTGCACCACCCTTCCACCCTGGTTTCTCTGGCTGCAACCAGATGGAAGATACAACCCACTGTGTTCAAGCACCCACTTGAACCTCTGAGGACAACAGTCCTCCCTAGCACCTCCCTACCACCCTGATTATAAATATTTTCTACTGAAACTTATTACAGTGATTCAATAGTTGTCATTGGCTTACCGGGCTTATCACTGTTCTGCTATGCTACTCTGCTCTCCTGTATCAATGTCTCTCTGACTGCATCTTCTTGTGCTTTCTGATCTTCTTCTTTTCTCTATAGGTGCACCTCAGCCTTCTTTTATTGTCTCATCTATGCATCTCTATTCTTTGCTTCTGCTTCGCTTTATGCTCTGCGTCTTATTTTGATTCTATGAATTACGCCTCTTCTGTGTATTTCAGCTCCTGCCCACAGCATGTTATTTCTTGTGTGTAATTCCTCTCCACAGAAACATCCATCTCTTCTCTATTCTGTGTATTTATACTATCTGTGCACCTTCTTCTTCCTCCATGCAAAGTGCCTCTGCATGCTCTTCACCATGCCACGGTTCTGCTCATCGGGTTGTTCACTGCCACTCCACTTTCACTCTGCTTCGCTCGCTCAAGCCTCAAAAAGAAAAAACTGCATCTCGCTTCTGTCTATGCCTCATCTGTTAGTCATCTCTGATTTTTATCTCACACTGCACATACTGTAATTTTCCCTTTCTTACAGTTCAACTCATTTTTCCTTCAGAATAGACAACATCGCACAGTCACTGCATGTTTCTTTTAACCACTTCCTCTGCAGTTACACCTCAAATCTTCTTGGGCAAAAACACACAGCAACTGAATCGCCAACCGTCCAAGAACCATGATTTGGTTCTGCTAACTGAATTGTAACTGAACAGTTAATCATGAAGATCAACAATATCCCTTCGATCAGATGCTCAAATAACCATCACCATTGGATTAAATCCGCAGGGTCTTGCATTTATCTCATATGCCCACTAGCTGTGACTGAGCACTAAACAGAATAAGAATTTCATGATTTCGAATTTCGTCATTCCTGTGATGAAGGGTCTCAACACTCCAAGTCACGATCGCTGAGACACTGAGATGGAGCTTAGCACCGCTAGTTTATTCCCCTCACGTGACCACCGTCGGTAACCACAGGCTGCACCAAAAGGTGCTTCATATTTCATGAACTTATGAACTTCATCGAGCCTGATCAACGACCGAGATATCCAATGATCCAACGGTCCAGATCTCATCGTGATCTCGCATATCGTGATTTCTGTGATGAAGGATCCCGATACTCCAAGTCACGATCGCTGAGACTCCGAGATGGAGCTTAGCACCGCTAGCTTCTTCCCCTCACGTGACCACCGGTGGTGGCCACAAGCTGCGCCAAAAGGTGTTTCACAATTTTGCATATCGGTGTTTCTGTCATGCTCTGATCTATTGCCACGTGCCCCTCTTGGATCAATGATCCAGATCTTATCGCGATTTTTCCACTTCACAAGCCTTCTTCATGCCTGATCAACGGTCCACAATCCTTGGTGATCTGACGGTCCAGATCTTTTTGTGATCTTGCATATCACAATTCTTGTGATGAAGGGTCTCGATACTCCAAGTTGCGAACGTAGAGATGGAGCTTAGCAATTAGATCCTTCCCTTAAGCCTTCGACGATGTGACCTTGAGATATGACCACTCGCCAATCAAATGAGCACTTTTCTCCTTTGACTTTCCTGTCAGCGAAATGGTGATCTTTCACCATGTGTCCTATGGAACCAACGATCCATGATTGTCCTCGATGGATGGCCAGGATTCCTTCACAGTTTTGGAGAGTTGGATGACTCTTAGTCTAATCCACCTTGCAGCTTCACCATATCTAACGGTTGTTGGTCCTTCGTAATTACTCCAGATCTGATGACCCAGATCTTATCGCGATTTCGCATATCGCGAGTTGGGAGGTTAGAGAACTTCCTTCCTTTGACCTTTTAGTTAGCGAAATGATGATCTGTGACCACGTGTCCTTCCCGAAGATGGACGGTCCTCCTTCCTTTGACCTTTTAGTTAGAGAAATGATGATCTGTGACCACGTGTCCTTCCCGAAGATGGACGGTCCTCCTTCTTTCAGGATTTTGTAAGCCTGCTTCACCTTGCACTTTAAAGAACGTGCAGGTTCTCCTGGATCCAATGACGGTCAGACCCCATGCTCGGATCTAACACCCGAGATCTGTCCTCCATCTGCGTGCTTGACTATCTGAATTCAGATCTGACGATCATCGGGAATTCTCAATGGGATCCAATGATCACTTTCGCTTCTCCTCCTGAGCTTACACATCCTCCTGACTTGGAATAATTTCTAAGTGTCAAAGGCCTTGACCTTTGATTCATCTAAGATCCTGAGTATGTTATCTCTCTTGAGCTTTGGCAATGAGTTAACCTTGTCCCAGGTGCACACCTATGCACTACGTGCGACTCTGCACTAATCCTTCTGAGCTTACGTTGTTCCTGTTTTTCTATCGTTGCACACTCTGATCTTGCCATCAATGAAAAGTACACTATGCCTGTAAACATGCCAATAGTCCTTGTTTCTCCAGCCTCAGGAATATCCTAGGTTCTTGTCCCTTGCTCCTCCTCCTCAGGGATTTCATGTGTCCCTGCACCTGTTTCTTCTGCCTCGGGAATTTATTAGCTCCATGTGTCTATCTCTTCTTCTCACACTTCTCCCGCTGAGTGTATGGGTGGATGCTCTGTGCATGGTAGAACCTGTGTACACCCCCTTGGTGGTATATTCTGTGTGTGCGGCTTCTTCTTGGCTGGGGTGATTCCCCCCTCTTGGCCTTGGGAATTCCTCTTCTTGGTTCCTACCCCATTGGTTCCTGTTTGGTGTGCTAGGGTTGGTTTGTCCTGCATCTGAGGTCACGCGCTTTGCACCTTGGTTGGAATCTGGGGTACCTTCCATTCTTCAGGCCACTCATCAACCTCCCTTTGGATTTCCTCCTATGTGACATAGTAGTTAAGTTATATCCACTCCTTTGATTTTTCACGCTTGGCTTGCATCCATAAGCTGTGGCACGTTGCCCTAAAGTTGGAAACTTGTCCAAACTCCTGGATAGTTTTTGGTGTAATGTGCCATGTATCTGTAATCATCTCCTACATCTCTTTGAAATACCGTGCAAATGTGTCCATGTTTATTTTCTTTCTCTTCGGTTCTATGTTGCTGCGTAATGATGTGTAGCGCATTGTGCCACACTTTTCTAGTCTCTCCATATATGTACTGTAGACCGGTTCTTTCCAACCCACAAGGCCAATGGGGATGAGTAACCACGAGTAGTGGAACTTAAAGCCCCAATCTTGTGTGTCTTTTCAATCCTCCAAGAACGCAGTAAGGAGGTATGGGTCCCAGCTCATCGAGCTCCCCTTTGCACACTGCGCGGCGACAGTGACCACACCAGTCAGTACTTCCTATTTTTGGCACTTTCACATTAGTTTGAACCCAAGTATCCTGGTGGAAAATTGTGTCGTAGGATCATTAATGTCGTTGATCCTGATTCCCCTGTTGCCTTGCTCTATGCCATACTTAGACTTGATCTCGTCTGAGATGGCCTTGGCTCTTGTTTTTTCCTCTAAGTACTTCTCTGGCTTTTCTCCATCTGTGGGTAGCCCTATGATTATTACGATGAGGTCCACGGTGATGGGCACCAGCCTTTCCATCCATGAACACCGCCATGGATGTGTGCAAGCAATTGCTTGATGCAAGCATTTATAGGTTTTCCCCTCCCAAAGTGTGGGGCATCCAACAAATTCATGATGCCAGTATTATATAACCCTAGGATCCACTACGTCGACTCTATCAGTGGCATGCCTGATGAGCCTGCTCCCCTTCTTTCTAAGTAGACTTGCGATGCCAAGTCTAGGAATTTAGTGACATTGGTCATGTCATGGTCAGAATATTTGATGGCAGTGACTCCGTCGACCATGTCGTCATCCACTTGCACTCCACTCACTATTTTTGGAAAAATCAGGATCCCTTCTACCTGCAGATGTGACCCTCTGTGTGCACTGCTCTCAGCCTGTCCCTTAAGTTTTCCTAATGAGGATGAGGCCCCCACCTCTGGTACACATTTTTTTACTGCAGCCTTCTCTACCTCTGGTTCGTGGCTCTGTGGTGCTGAACCCGTGGCCTGATTCGTCTGTTGTTGCCTTTTCCCCCTCGAGTTATTGGACTTAGTTCTCTCGGGGTCCTCCTTCATTGGCTTGACCTTCTGTGCTGGGCTTTGTTCCTCTTCAACTGTCACCAGGTTTGTTTCGTAATCCGGTGTGTGGATTTCATCGACATCCACTACTACAGGTTCTGCTTTCTCTCTTGTGTTTGTCGCACGTACCGTGTTGCATGTGTTCCTACCAGTCCTGCCTGGCTCTCCAACTTGTGGAAGTGACATTTTGACGAGGTATAAGCTAGATATAGATGGATTCGACGAATGCTTGGTCAAATTCAAATTTAGATCTCTTCTACTCAGATCTGCGTTCTCGCCTTAGTAATTGACACAATAACTAGTGTTTCCCCCCTTTTTTCGGCTTTATAGCGGGACGCCTGAATGACAACTGTTATGCACTAATAGTTGTCCCTTATTTCACTTTTGGCAGCGTCTTCGATGTGTGGTACCGTTATATGTATTAACTGTCGTCCTTTGCGTCTTGTCTTCGACCATTTTTCCTTTCCGTCGCGATATGGTCTTTACTTTTGTGTACGGGTTGTCGTAATTTTTACCGTCACTGCCACTTGGCACTTGATTTCCACAGTTGTTATCTCCCAAATCGCCACATTGTCCGACCGTCAGTCCTTTTTCTGGTGCATTGAGATTTTTGGGCATGCAAGAGTCCTTGGATTCTATCCCCTTTGCTTCTGGCGCAATATTTCCTATTTTTCTGCATTGACTCAATGACTTGTGCATTATGACTCTTTTTTCTTTTTGTCGCACTGATTTGTTCTCCTACGTGTGTGGATTTCCATGCGGTGTGTTTTTTTAACTATCGAGTTATTGGTCGTCAACTATCCCTGTATAGATTTAGTCGACTTCCATTGACCATTCCTCTGAGTTCTGTTCCACCTAATTCCTTCAGCTGTACAACTCCTCCGTCTGTGACTGTCCTCACCTCATATGGTCCCAACCAATGCATTCTGAACTTTCCTGGATGTTGAAAGAACTTGTTGTCATACAGTAGGACTAGGTCTCCTTCCTTGAAACTTTTTCTCTTGATATTTCGGTCATGCCACGCTTTGTCCCTTGCTTTTTTTACTCCTTGGTGGAACCCTACTAGAATCCTATCTTCTTCCATGCTCATCAATTGACTTAACCTTTCTTGTACTGCACATCTTTCTATCATGTTTTTAATCATTACTACATGCAAACTAGGTACCAAAAATTCTAGTGGCATCACTGCTTCTTGTCCATTTACCAATCTGAATGGTGTTTTTCTTGTCAACTTTTTGCAGGTAGTTATATATGCCCATAATACTGCTGGTATCTTTGAATCCCAGACATCCCTATTGACATTGAAAATCTTGGTTAAGGAATTATCCAGGATCTTATTGAAGGCTTCCACTGTTCCATTTGCATGAGGATGATATGGAATACTTTTCTGATGGTAGAACTCAAATTCTTTAGTTAGAGCTCTAACAGTGTTGTTGATAAAGTGAGTGCCTTAGTCACTTATCAGAATCCTTGGACATCCAAATCTGGTGAACACATGTTCAAACAGGAAATGTGCGGCTGACTCTGCGCTGCAATATTTAACTGGTGTTGCCTCTACCCATATTGAGAGGTATTCTATCGCAGTGATAATGTATCACACACATGATCTTCTTGTGGGTGGGTGAATTGGCCCAACAAAATCGATAGCCCATTTTTCAAACCCTTGTAGCGTCACTTGTGGGTGTAAGGGCATCTCATCACGTCTATTTGGTTTTCTGACCCTTTGACAAATATCACATTGTTGACAATACTCCTTTGCATCTCTATGAATAGTTGGCCACCATAATCCTGCATGCAGTACCTTTTGCGCGGTATCTTTGCCTGCATAGTATCCTCCCGTGATTCCTTCATGGGCTTCTGCAAGTATCCTAGGCATTTCATGTTCTAGTGCACATCTTCTCAAAATGTTGTCTGCCCCCATTTTATATAAGTGTCCGGCGATCAACTGGTAGTTGGATACCTGGACAACCAGATTTTTCCTCTGCATGGTGTTGAGTTCCTGTGGCACAGTACATGTACTTAAATACTCAATAATGTCAGCAAAATAATCATCCGCAATCTGAACTGAAAATAACTGCACGTCATGTAAGGTATGCTTTAAGTTGGTAGGCTCCTCACCATTGGTGACCCTTGACAAGTGATCAGGTTCTCCGTTCATCTTCCCTAGTTTAACTATGACTTCAAAGTCAAATTCATGAAACAACAGTAACCATCGAGAGTTTCTCCCCCCCAACACTAGCTTGTTGACTAGGTACTTAAGTGTTGAATGATCTATGAACATCTTAAAATGTTTTCCAAGTAGGTAATGCCTGAACTTCTGAAGCAAGTAGACCATAGCTAGGCCTTCCCTCTCTGTAGTTTTGTAGTTCTTCTCCGATTCTGACATTTTCCTACTAGCAAATGCTATAGGATGATCCAATTCTCCTGCTCCTGGATGCGCCAAAATAACTCCGAGGGCTATGGATGATGCATCTACGTGTACATGGAATTTCTTCTCCCAATCTAGAAATACTAAGATGGGTGATGTGACCATCTTCTCCTTCAGGGTGTCCAATCTGCGTTTCCAATCCTCACTCCACTGAAACTTAGTATCCTTCTTGAGAAATTTCTCCATCGGCGCAGTGATCTATGCATACCCCTTTATGAATTTTATATAGTATCATGTATGTCCCAATGTGTCCCTCAACTGGCGCACTGATTTTGGTGGTGGTAAGTTCACAATGACTACAATCTTGGCAGGATCCACGATCAAACCTTGTCTGCATACTATGTGACCCAACAAAATTCCAAAGGGTGTTCCAAATATACATTTCTTAATGTTCAAGGATATTTGGAATTGCCTGCATCTTTCTAACATTAGCCTCAACACCTATGTATGGTCCTTCAACAAGATGTACATTGTCCAATCATCCAAATATACCTCTATAAATTGATGGATGAATTCTTTGAATGCAACAATGACAACTCTAGAAAATATTGTTGGTGCATTCTTCAGTCCAAAAGGCATGATTGTGTATTGGTAGCATCCCAATTATGTTGCAAAGGTAGTCTTGTACCAATATTTTGGTGTTATCTTGATTTGGTGGTAGCCTGAGAATCCATCAGTGAATGAGTATGCTTCCTGACCTCCCACATTTTCTAGGACTTCATCTGTAAAGGGTGTAGGGAAGGGTTCATGTAGGCAAGCATCATTGAGATTTCTCAGGTCTAAATAGATTCTTATGCCTCCTTTCTTCTTCTCCTGCACTACCATGGGGCTTATCCATTTTGATTCTTCTAATAGTTCTATGATCCCTGCTTCCAGCATTCTGTCAATTTATGCTCTTACTTTCTTCTTGTATATGGGGTTCAATCTATAAGGCCTCGGTCTGGTAGATCTTTCCTCCGGTTTGAGAGGGATCTCCATCTCTCCAATTTCTCCTGCAATACCCTTCATTTCTGTGAAGGTCGTTGGGAACAGGTCACTGTACTCGCGTAGTAACTCTGTTATCCTTTCCATTGTTTGCTCGTCCCAATAGTCCCCAATGCTGGCCATTTTGGGATTCTCGACTATCCCAATGTTGAATTTTTTTACCTTGATCGATGCAACAATTACTTTTGATTCTAGGGGTGTACCTTCCACTTCTCTTTCACCTTCAACTTCCTCGATCTGAATATCACGCGAGTCGTCTTCATCTGGTCCTTCTTCCTGTACATGGTAGCATGATAGTAATTCTTTCACTGTCTTTATGTTCTGTTGTTGTTCTTCTATTATGATTTCAACTTCATGTTCCTTAATGCATATCACCCCTCTTATTTGTTGGAGTGTTGTATCTATGTTGGGGTTCTCATGCTCAAATGAGAAAGTGACTATAAATTTTTGTTGCAGTACTTCCCATCTCTTAGTTCCTCTACACAGTTCTTGGTTTGTGTACCAGTTTGTTGGGGTTCCCTCTAGTGTGTGTACAAAATGATGGGGCCATTCCTCTGGAGGTGTCATTTTCCATAGTGCTATACACTTCTCCAAATGTTCCGTTGGTGCCCCTTTTCCATTGTATTTCTGAGTTGCGCTCCTCTTTTGTTATATGCTGAATCTGATTCGCAGTAGTATTTTGCATTAGTACCAGTCCTTGATTGTTTCTTTGTGTGTGCCCCACCATCTTGCAGGTGTATCCCTAAGTGTGATGTCAAGATCTAACAATCTCTGATTGTCTAATACTTCATATTCATATCTTGTTATAAATTCTTCCAAGTCGTTGATTCCATGGAAACTTGGAGGTTCTCTGATTTCTGTCCTAACCCACCTTGTTGTGCAGTCTATTCGTGCACATCTTCTAGTTGAGACCTCATGTAGGCACTTCTACCAATTCTCCAGACCCGTGTCTAATTCAGAAGCACATGACGTGATGCTTCTTCAGTTAAGTACACCATCGACAGTTGGGTTAATGTAATCCTCAATGCGCGCGGTGGTTCAGTACAGCTGGTTAATTTCTTCCAGGTCTAAACATGTTGGTTCCACAAATATTTCAGCTTCTGATGGATCTAGAGGTGCGATAACCCTGTATTCTCCTGACTCAAATGTCATCTTCCTGGTCTTCAGGTTTATTATCGCCTGATTTTAAAATGCCCAGTCCAATCCCAGTAACGCTAGATATGGTTTTGTGCCATCCACGATTTCAATCACTTCGAAGTCTTCCTTAGTTTGCACTCCATCCAGATCTATTGTCACTCCTTTCAGCCTCCATATTGGCATAACTCTACGTTGGTTTTCTAATTTCAGTTGGATGGGTGAGTAGCCTAAGGTAGGTTCTCGCATGCATTGCCATGTCTTTTTGGGCAATACGTTCACTTCAGATCCCAGGTCTAATATCACATCGCCCATGTTAAAATATCTGATGTTTCCATTCAATATAAACTCTCTGTTGGTTCTCCTTTTGGCATGGAGGTGATTGACTATCCTCTGTGTTAGCACTCTGTAAATTTTTTCCGTCTGAATAGACAAATGACAGAGGTAACTGTTTCAACCAACTTTAAAGCTGAGGCACTAGCCTGCTCAACTCAGAGAGGGGTCTCTTGTGTCACTTGATACTTCTTTGGAAATTGGTGGCTAGATTTGGTTTGTTTTGGGGTTTTTTAATAAAGTTGTTGGCAATGAAGGGGTGGAACATGCAGGGATATGGACTCAAAATTCCGAAATTGAATGAAAACATTGACTAGCTTATAGAACCCTCCAGAGGATAAAGGCTAAATGAGGCAATGAATATGAGTTATAACTTGAATTTAATTAGAGTGGTAAGAGGAAAGAGAAATAGACAACTACATCAGAGCATTACAGGAATGAATTCTGAATTAGCTAAGAAGAAACATACACAATTTAAATTACTTAAGCCAAGAGCATCAAATGATGAATTATGGGCCTTTAACTCTCCAATTTAAATAGAATAAAAATGTATATGGAATAAAGGATCATAGGAAACAAATACAATTAGTGAAGACAAAACTCATATCAACACCATTAGAATCTTTTCATAGAGACTTCAAAGATGCTACACATGTATTCAATTTAGCCCTAGAAAATTAAAATGAAGTTCAAAACAACCAAAATTGTGCCCTTGCACTTTTGCCGGCCATTAATACATTCAGAACCTCTAATACTTATAAAATTCGAGTTCCTTCAGTGTGCAACCAGGTACAATAACTGAAATGAAACGTTTCACCTTCTACAATGATTACAAATGACAGTTTTCATAAAACAAACATTTCATGATCCCTGCAGATTCATCTGACGCTCCAGCTCCTTCCTCTACCACGTTATCTTTGAAATTTCACTTATACTCTTTCAAATTTAATCCCATTTATCCACATTCTCATTAAACATTTGGTAATAATATATTTGAAATAAAAATAATTCCCAAATATTTTCTATCCTGTAGAATTAAATTTCCATAATTTAATTCATGTCCATGGTTCTTTTAAAACCATGTCTTGTTTTTCCCAATTCACCATTTCACTATAAAAAACATTTATTGTTACCATTTCACATGAAAAACATTTACTGTGTTATGTTTTTCCAATTTACGGTTTCACTATGAAAAAACATTTACTGTGTGTTTTTTCCAATTTACCATCTTTGGTAAAACACCTTTTATCTTCTTCTTTTACTCCTGTAAATATTTAGATAAAGAATTATCCAAGTCTTCATTCACTGAATATTGCCTCTATAAAACCTTTTCACCGTGAAGAGGAAGTTCATTTATTAGAAATTCCATATTTGTTGTTGAAATGCACTCTTGGAAAAATGTCGCACATTAAACATATGATAAATGGTGCATTTATTACATCGAGCTTTGGCTGGAGTGGTTTAATCCAAACTGCTTTTACCTCCGATGTGCTCCACGTAAAAACGTGTGTCCACCAAATAAACCACGGTAGTTTTCCCCGGTCTGCCTTCACATAATTGACCTCCTCACTACTTCAATCCTCGATATGTATGTGCACCCTCTGTCCAACCTGACTTTTTCAAATTATAAATTGAGATTTGTGCCCATGATTTGACGTGATTCCATAAATTAAATATCGGATTAAATATTAATATAAGTATTTTAATATAAAAATATTTATATTAATAATAATAAACCATTTTTCTATTTTCTAAGGACTTTGGGCTTATGAGGCTTAACACATGACGTTGTGGATAGGATGAGGGTACTTAATAAAAGGAATATTTTTTATTTTCAACGAGAATATGAAAATAAGGGTAAAAATGAATGAAGTGATGAAACTAAGGGATTTAGATAAGCATTAAGACTAGGTATAGGTTTGGAATACTCGCCAAATTTTTTAACTCATGGAGGACATGACTATTTTGGATGATCAGTTGAGTGAAGGATTTAGGTGATGGGAGCTTGATGGAGTTGGTGAAAAAATTTGAAAGTCTGTGTGGAAAAATAGCACAAGGACAAGACGCTTTGGGAAAAATTAATACAAATTAGCATGTGATAACATAGGCTCCTATTGGGGATGTTATCCTCCCTGTGAGGTAGCAAAGAACTCGTAGACCCGATGCCTCATCCATTAGGTTGCTCCCAAAACAAGTGTGTGTACCCTGCTCCGACCTATCACCAGTGTTTGTTGAAAACCAAATTCTTCACACTGCTCTTAACTGGATACTGAACACTGAATACACTGCTGAAAACTAACTGTACACAATACTGGAAATCTAAACTGAAAAATGCTTGACCAACAAGATTATTCGCACACTCCTACCTACACTAAAAATTCTTAAATGAATACTCAATCAAGTGATGCTAAAGTGCCAATGTAGCCAATCAAGCAATTGGCTTCATGATTCTCCTCTTCTCACATTTTTCTTAAGCTGGCAGACAAATGTAAAAGATGGCAGCTGAAAGAAAAAATTGAATCCAAAATATGAGCTTATGAATGAAACAAATTCCTCCTTCACTGAAGACTATAATAAGATGGCCATAGGATCTTGAAAACCGTGAAAAATCATTTCTTCTTGATGAGAAAAAACAAAAAGACAAGCCTCTTTCATAAGTGTTTGTTGCTCTTTCTCTAATTCTTTTTTTTTAGAACATTTTCAAATTAAATGGTAGCAATAGGTTTGTCTACTTTCCCATGCATCTCAACAAAAACATTCATATGTTCTTGAACATCTTCAAATGTGACAGCCATATTATGTGCATCCTCTTGTTCATCAAACAATTCTGATCTAGTTTTATTAAACTTCTGGAAATTTGCTTGAGGACTGTCATTTTGACTTTCAAATGAATGAATGGAAATAAGTTCATGCTCATAATCTTCTTGCAAATGTGAAAATCTAACATCATTCACTATTTCGCAGTCTAGAGTTCCCATGGATGCATTTTCAAAACCATTATTTTCAAATGAATCAAATAAAACCACTACCTCTTCATTATCTTTCTGTATTTCTGATTGAAAAATGACATATGCTATTTTGTTGCTTTCCTGAAACTCTATGTCATTTGTTTGTTTGCTTGAAGTTTCCATGGATGCAGTTTCAGAATCCTCGTCCATGTCTAGGCCACTTAGAATTTGAACAACCACATCATTCACAGGGGAAGAAAGACAACTTTGAAACACTTTGTCTTACTAGAAATCCTGTTGTATATCTTCATCAAGTTCAGGAGAAGGAAAATGACTTTTGACAACAATTTCTTGATCAACTTCATCTTCAACCAAAGGAGGGGATATTATTTGTTGTTGGGCTAAATATTCATAAAGGGATTCTATGATTTCATCATTCATACACTCTTCATCACCGAATTTTTTTTCAAGGTACTTAATGAAACGTTCACAAAATTCACAACAATCTTCAAACACCAAGAATGAAAGATTAGATTCTCCATAATGCTTAAAGAATGTTATATGGAAATATTTAAGAGAGTATAAGTTGCCTGGTTTTAAACCTTCATACCATAATCTTGCTTTCCCCTCCAAAGTAGCCATAAACATTTTCATCAAACAATCCTCATGAAATTCAACCCCCAACTTACATATGTGCACGTGAAATCTAATCAAGTGCACGACAACATCATTTCCTTTCCCATCTTCGAATTTAGGAAAATAGTTTTGCCAATTTATGTGAGGAATACGATTTGGAAAGCCAGGAATATGAGATCAATTCATTGGATCATACCTTGCAGATATTGAACCCATCTTTGGACACTGGAGTCGTCAATGATGTTTTGGAAGTTGGATTCTGCATTGAGAGTGGAGTCGCCAGTGAAAATTTAAATTTCTGGATTCTTCTACCAGTGGAATTGTCTTCAAACTGATTTTTTGATGTGTGGAGTCGTCAGAGCAGGAATATAGCCAATATGTGCCTAAGTGTCTGCTGCTCTCAGACCTTAGAACTCAACCATGTCATTCTTCCCAGGGAAAATTTTTCAATTTCGTCCCCGACAACGACGCCAAAATGTTAGCACTCTGTAAATTTTGTCTGGCTGAATAGACACACGACAAAGGTAACTATTTCAACCAGCTTTAGAGCTAAGGCACTATCTTTCTCAACTCAGAGATGGCTCTCTCGTGTCACTTGATACTTCTTTGGAAATTTGTGGCTAGATTTTGTTTGTTTTGGGGGTTTTTAATAAAGTTGTTGGCAATGAAGGGGTGGAACACATAGGGCTATGGAGTCAAAATTCTGAAATTGAATGAAAACATTGACTGGTCTATAGAACTCTCCAGAGGATAAAGGCTAAATGAGGCAATGAATTTGAGTTCTAACTTGAATTTAATTAGAGTGGTAAGAGGAAAGAGAAACAAACAACTGCATCAGATCATTACAAGAATGAATTCTGAATTAGCTAAGAAGAAACATACACAGTTTAAATTACTTAAGCCAAGAGCATCAAATGATGAATTATGGGCCTTTAACTCTCCAATTTAAATAGAAGAAAAATGTATATGGAATAAAATATCACAGGAAACACATACAATGAGTGAAGACAAAACTCATATTACCACCATTAGAATCTTTTCATAGAGACTTCAAAGCTACTGCATATGTATTCAATTCAGCCCCAGAAAATTACAATGAAGTTCAAAACAACCAGAACTATGCCCTTGCACTTCTGCCCGCCATTAATACATTCATAACATCTAATACTTATACAATTCAAGTTCCTTCAGTGTGCAACTAGTTACAATAACTGAAATGAAATGTTTCACCTTCTACAATGTTACAAATAACAGTTTTCATAAAAAAACCGTTTCATGATCTCTGCAGATTCGTCTGACGCTCCAACTCCTTCCTCTGCCATGTTCTCTTTGAAATGTCACTTATACTCTTTCAAATTTAATCCCATTTATCCATATTCTCATTAAACATTTGGGAATAATATATTTGAAATAAAAATAATTCCCAAATATTTTCTATCCTGTAGAATTAAATTTCCATAATTTAATTCATGCTTGTGGTTCTTTTAAAACCATGTCTTGTTTTTCCCAATTCACCATTTCACTGTAAAAAAACATTTACTGTTACCATTTCACATGAAAAACATTTACTGTGTTATGTTTTTCCAATTTACGGTTTCATTGTGAAAAAACATTTACTGTGTGTTTTTTCCAATTTACCGTCTTTGGTAAAACACCTTTTATCTTCTTATTTTACTCCTATAAATCTTTGGATAAAGAATTATCCAAGTCTTCGTTCACTGAATCTTGCCTCTGTAAAACCTTTTCACCGTGAGGAGGAATTTCATTTATTAGAAATTCCATATTTGTTGTTGAAATGCACTCCTGGAAAAATGTCGCACATTAAACATATGATAAATGGTGCATTTATTACATCGGGCTTTGGTTGGAGTGGTTTAATCCAAACTGCTTTTAGCTCCGATGTGCTCCATGTAAAAACATGTGTCCACCAAATAAACCACGGTAGTTTTCCCCGGTCTGCCTTCACATAATTAACCTCCTCGCTACTTCAATCCCCGATATGTATGTGCGCCCTCCATCCAACCTTTGACTTTTCCACATTATAAATTGAGATTCGTGCCCATGATTTGACATGATTCTATAAATTAAATATTGGATTAAATATTAATATAAATATTTTAATATAAAAATATTTATATTAATAATAATAAACCCTTTTTCTATTTTCTAAGGACTTTGGGCTTATGAGGCTTAACACATGACATTGTGGATAGGATGAGGGTACTTAATAAAAGGAATATTTTTTATTTTCAACGAGAATATGAAAATAAGGGTAAAAATGAATGAAGTGATGAAACTAAGGGATTTAAATAAGCGTTAAGGCTAGGTATAGGTTTGGGATATTCACCAAATTTTTTAACTCATGGAGGACATGACTATTTTAGATGATCAGTTGAGTGAAGGATTTAGGTGATGGGAGCTTGACGGAGCTGGTGAAAAAATTTGAAAGTCTGAGTGGAAAAATAGCACAAGGACAAGACGCTTTGGGAAAAATTAATACAAATTAGCAGGTGATAACACTCTGTTCTAACTTTCCCTAAGAGTTTGTGGTACATCTATCTAACAGATTCTGTAGTACTAAAACAAATTATGGATCCTTGAATACTTGAATACAAGATTGCAGGAACGTTTTAATACAACTTACTTGGTTTCTCGGAAGGACTTCACTGGTATAATCCAATTATGATGGTATTTCATGCGTTGGGATATATTGATTATGTTGTGCAGTAAATGTAGACACAACATTTTGCTTGAGAAATTCTTTTTTGGCCTCCTTAAAGGTCTCCTTCTCATTTCCTTCATCAAATTGCTTCGGTGGCTCAGTATTTTTCTTAATCCAATGTTGTTGTATTGGTTCTTGTTTGTCCGCATCATCTCCTGTTTTACAACCTCCGTAGGTCACTATGTTGATGTTTCTTCCGTCATCCCTCGCTTCTGATGAAATCCACCGAACATTCTAATTGTTCTGATACCTTTTTTCCTAGATCTTCACTAATAGTGTCGGGCATTATTTTGTATCATGATCCGATGCGCGACAATACATACAAGTTTTAGATGGGAGTGGACATTATCTTGCATAATGTCCTAGCTGTTGGTAGTTATGGCACACTATTGGGCCTCTTCCGTGTCCAAATCCTCCTTTGCCTCTTCCACCTCCTTTGTACCCATCTCGATATCCATGCGATGTATTTTATTGAGGTACCTGATTATACTGTGCGGGGTTGTACTGCGGTTGCACAGTGTTATACTATTGCGGCGCAATATTATACGACGATGGTGCTTGATTGAATTTTGGTGCATCTTTCCTCGTCATCAGTTCGACTTGCACCCTATATGTGTCTGAGTCCTTTCCCTCATCAAATCCATTGTTTTGTAGTATTTGTCATCGTGCCCTACTGACTTGCAAAAAGTGCAGTAGGCATTCTTTGGTACTGTCTGGTATTTCTGCATCATAGGACAACAGTATGGATCATGCCCATGTGTTTTACAAATTTCACACCAGGGTCCTCCTGTTGGCAAAGGATTCGGCATCCCTGTTGCCATATACTGTGTGAATGTTGGACATTCGTTCTTATGGTGTCCTTCTGTTCTACATGTGGTACACCAAAAAAATTCTCGCTTGTCCTTGCCCTTATTTTGATTGACCTGGAAGGTAAGATTCTTCAGGTCCTCCTTCAACTCTTCTATAGATGGATCTCTCTTGTTGTATTGATTCTCCTCCATTTGCAAAGTTGCTTGTAGAGCCTCTGCTTGATATTGGAATTTATGTTGTCTGAGTGGGTATTTCAGGTGTAGTAACATAGAATTCACAAATAGATGCCTATGTTGCATATCTGTCATGGAATACCTCAACTTCCCTTTTAAACGCTTAAATCGTTGGTCAATTTACCAGACAGATTCTCCTGGTTTATGTCGGATTTCTATCATTTCGTTCATGTATTGATCCTATGAGCTCGGCTTCTGGAACTCATTAATCAGTAACTTATTAATGTATGTCAGTGTCCTTGTCATCCCAGGTGTATTGTTTGTGTCTAGACTCATGTACCAGTCTAGTGCACGGTCTCTTAGCGTAATGGATAACTGCGCAAGTTTAGTATCTTCATCAATGATCTTTTTTTCTTCCCATATCTTTGCACAATTGAACAAGTTTTTCTCGGGTTCTTCTGCTGCTTCTCCTCGAAATTATGGTAATTGAATGGTGGGATCGTGTCCTGTCATTGCAAACTGTGTCGGGATACTATTTATGCACGGTGTATACCCTTGACTAGTATTTCCTAAACTGGATCCCCCAGTTGTTCTTCCTTGTGTGGATGTACTTCATGTTGTCTTTCTTCTCCTGAAGTACGGTTGTATAAACGGTGGTGTTCTCTTTGGTGTATTAGTCGCACATGGGTTTATAGGTTCCACACTGACATTAATATGGATAGGATTTCTTCCCTCTCTTCCTGTTCTTGGCCCTCTCGTCTTCCTCTCATATGTTGCGCGTAGGATTTCCTCAATCTGCTCCACAGCCTGGAGATCCTTTACCTCTTATTCATCACTCGCCAAGACTTCCCTCGCGGCTATGGCTCTCTTCTTGGTGTTCACCTTGTATTGGTAGGGTACTCCACTGCATGTCTTTCCAGCTGTCGCCATGATATGCTTGATCTGGTCGTCATCCATCATGATTGGATCCAAGGATTCCTCCTTCTTTCCTTTATCCACTTCTCCTTCCATTTCTCCTTTTTCTGTCAGTGCTTCCCCCCTTCCCCCATGCATGCAGGGAGGTTTAGTTGTATGATTCCATCGTCATTACCCCTTTGTTATATAGAAGTATCTTAATAGAAGTATAAAGTGATCTAATATACCTTCCTTGAGGCCCACGTAGAAACTATTTCTCTGTTGCGTTGTAAGACTTCACTGTATCGACTGCAAACTCTATTATAAATCCTTCTATAATACTGTCGAGCCAAAAATCTACTCCATAGGTGAATTTATTATTCACCTGTTGTAACTTCTCAATCTGTACTGGGGTCCACTCTAACTGTCTGATCTGGTTCATTTTGTGGTTATCCTTCAGCCTCAATATCCATTCCTACAGTAAGTGTGTAAAATCACAGAAAAATACTTCAAGCATATCAGTAAACACATACTTCTTAAGATATGTGCGGTGTTACTCTAGGGTTTCTATTATCTTTTTGCACAAACTCTAGCTCTTTTGTTTTTAGCCATCTTTCGATGTCTTCTTTTGTGGGATTCCACAGTCTTAACATCCCCTTCTAGCTACACATTCTTCTCACCTTCTTGTCATCCGATTCGATATTCCTTTGACCCGTCTTCCGCAGATCTTACAGTCTTTTAACATATCTTCAGCAGATCACCCATTCTTATGCGAGATCTTCAATAGATCTCATTCCCTCAATCCTATGTTGTTCCAACCAACATCAATGGAACCATTTGTTGGTTACTTATATATCTGTTTGAGTTCATATCTTTAGCTTGAGTGACCCAGGGTTCATGTTTGTTCGCGGTTCCAACAAAGCCTCTAAAACCATCGACCCTCCCGGTGAACCAGAAGGCAATGCAGTACACAGAGTGCATTACGCAGTCTCACCCGAGATAGTCTTAATGGGTGACTGCAATACTCAAGCGCTTGCAGTCCAAGATTGAGTGGGGATCTGTTAGGGTGTGTTGTGGATTCTACCTATCTTATTAGCAATATTCAGTCCATCACCAATCTTAGTTAACCTGTTGTTCCTTATGCATGCATGTAAATAAAGAGATCTAACTATCCAACAAGCATTGATATAAGACTTTAACCATTAACAACAAAGATACAACCAATAATCATTCAACACAACACATAAATTACCGTGGTTCACCCCCTCCTGGGCTATGTCCACAAAGATTTGGCTCTAAGGCTATTTTATTATAGGTCTGTCATGCATGGCGCTGCACACACTATAGCTCTATTCATACATTCATCAATCATACTTCCTGGCCTATACGAGGCTGACTAGATTGCACCAGGATCCCCAGCCTGCGATCTAACCCTCAAGGTCATGTCCCTTTTCCCTCCCATAGCTCAACAACTTACAACGAAGGTATCAAATCATACTTATGTCACAGACCTGTTACTCTATCTCGTGTGAGTAACTCATACAACCATCTAATACACCGAACCCTAAAACCAACAACAACCCCTTAGACCTTCTAGGTGTCTATTTATGCCTATTCTTGGCTCATCGGTCGTTACATTCTCTTACCAAAACCCTAATCTACTTAGATCTTCTTGCATGTTGGCCTCACACACTTTTCTCCTCTGCATACGCACTTTCTTCTGCTGCTTTTCTGTCAGTTGTCTTTCTTTCCATTCTTCTTACATGCACCCCTCCCATGCTTTTCTGCCAACTGTCTCCCCTACACATTGTGCCTTTTTCCCAAAATGGGCATGTGCCCAATAATACAATAATTTAAAAAAATGCATACATGATTTTATTAAATTATATCATTTAAAAAAAAACAAAATAACATTCTTTCAATTCAAACTTATTCTGTAAATGTAAATGTATAATATGAAATCTAGATATATTTTATATTTTTAAATAATAAAAAAAATTAAAAATATTAAAAAATATATGTTGATGATTAAAATGAATTTGAAATAAAAATATCTAAAACTATAATAATTGAAAAATGCATGTATACTTTTATTAAATTATCACATTTTTAATACATTTCAAAACCAATAAAGAAACAAAGGAACAATATTACATATATATTTGCTCCTCAACTAACTTATAACAATGAGGTAGGGAATGCCATGAAATACTAATAAAATTGGTAATTGTGTGACCCATATCAACCTATCTATATAAAGAGAATACATACTCAGATTTGGTCGCCTAATAAAGCAAAAAGTGATGGAAGAGACCATTTTGTGAATTAGAAAAAAAAGGTGATGGAAGAGATTTTTTTTTTTAATATATTTTAGATTTTTATATTTAAATGAATATTCAGATTATATTTTAGATTTTTATATTTAAATGAATATTTAGATTTGGTTATTCACTAAAGATATAATTATACATTTTGGATTTTTTTATATTCAAATGAATACCGAGGCTTTGCTGTCCAATAAAGCAAATAAAGCAAAAGTGATGGAAGAGACCATTTTGTGAATTAGACAATAGGATATGTTACAAATTTTAGAATTGTGAAGATGATTGAGAAAATTTGAAAGTATGTTGCAAATTTACTATTACTATTAAATAGTATTATGTGAGTGTATTTTGAATATCACTATTATGCAATTTAATAATATTAAATGAGTATATTTTAAATAATATCATTATTATATAATTTAATATTATTAAGTGAATGTATTTTGAATAATATCACTATTATGCAATTTAATAATATTAAATGAGTATATTTTAAATAATATCACTTTGATGTTTTGTATGTATTAATTTTTTTTATGATGCCAAAATATATGGCTATTTTATTTTTAAATTTGGTATATTATGTTTATTGATTTGATGTTATATTTGAATTTTCTATTAATATTTATAATTTTATAAATTTTTTAATATATATATATATATATATATATATATATATATATATA
>ML780908.1:1168412-1182733 GCA_009831015.1 Picea engelmannii
AAACCAACTCATACAAGAGTGGTTTCTAGTTTTACTATTTTTGTAATACTATCTATTTTTGGGGGATTGTACTCTATCTTGCATGATAAGAGTATGTGAATCCTAATCTAGTTTAAATATTGGTCACTCTAAGTAGTGAAGACATCTTTTGTTGGGATACATTATGGACATATAATCTTTGAAGACTAATATGGAGAAGTTGTTCACTACTTGGCTTTAGACCTATGTGACGCTCACCCCATTATGTTTTCGCCTCTATCTTATGAAATGTTATTACGTTTAATGAAGATTTAGTTTGGTTATCGTATGGTATTTCATATTATTAAGCACTTTAATTATGTCTGTAATTTGTTGTTCCATATTACATCTGTGATCAATCTACCATTCAAATATTGTTGATTTATGTTGGATATTAAATGACAGATTACATTAATGCTTTGAATTGAGTTTCCTCTCTTTAAAAGTATTGATTTTCATAAGGTCATCAGATCTATATATTTATCATTTTGTTGTTATATTTTTGTTCCAAAGAACCTTTGAATTTGTTCTCGGAGTATTAGCACATTTCTGTTACAAGTTTCCCTCATAAGCATGACAGTCAGGGGATTGAATTGCACAGAAAGATAAATTCAACATAGTCGATTAGTTACAGGTTAGTTTACTTGTTGTTTAGTTAAATCATTTATTAATGAAATAAGAACACCTTGAGTTAGCTTTGACTATTTATCTGTTCTTGTTTCAATTTTAGTTGATTAACATTCTTTAGTTCTTTTTTTAGATTTTAAATATTAAATAGAAAATAGAAAAATGTATGTGCTTTCTTTATCTCTTTTATAAACACTTCCAAAAACATCTATTTTGCAAGATATCCTGTAAATCTTGCAAGTTGTATATACACTATTCATAATCATATGCATATATCCATGTTTTATTTTGACAATTGTAAATTATTGAACTTATATTCTTAGTATCATAGATTTATAGATTAGTTTCATTTCTTTTATTATTTTTAGGACTTTAGTTGGCCAACGGGGCCATTAAACCCGTCGGGTCATTTCATTTCAAACGGCTTGAGTTATTTAGACAACCCTGGTCTGAATTTGACCTTCCATTTGACGATGTGTCAATTACACCCATCAACAAATGGTGCTAGAAGGAGGGAATAGATTTAATTGATGGCACGTGGAGGTCACAAGACTCCTCCCCCACACACTCGCACTCCTATCGTAACGTGTAGTCGATCATACAATAACATTACACTTGAAACATCAACTACCTCAAACAATAACCCTGATATCCCCGTTGAACCTGTGACACCCATTCCTCAAGGGATTGATGTCCAAGAAATTGTCCGCTAGTCACTAATAAGAACTCATAGAGCCTTAGCCCGTATCAGACAACCTGGTAGGCCACTTAATAAACCCTTTGATTTCACAGATATCCAAGAACAAATTCAAGGCACTGCTATTCCCGAAAACCCTTTAGGTGGAAACACTGCTAATCCCGTTGAAACTTTTATCCCGGGAGCTGGAGGATCTGGTATCCCACCATCCCCACCTAGTTCTTCTCCATCTTCTTTAGGAGGAGAGTCTTTAGACGAAGGCAATTCTTCATCTGAACCATCTCATCCTTTGACACCACCAATTCCCATGGAAAACCAAAATAATCTTGTCATACCCTAGCTTGATCAAGATGTCCTGGTCATACCTGGACCCCAACACCCATTACCTAAACATCCGGAGAAATGGCTACCCAAATTTGATCTAGATTCGAAGAAATCAGCTGAGGATCACATCAAAAAATTTATGTTAGCCATTATACCTCAGAGTAGTATGCAGATTATTTCCTTATAATTTTGAGGGAAATGCCTCCACATGGTATTTCGATCAACGACCCCAGACCGTCGTCTCTTGGGACAAGTTCGAAACTTGTTTTCTGGAAAAATTTGGAGATGATAAATCTCCGGAAGTCTTGGTTATGGAACTCCCCAGTTTAAAAATGAACCTTAAAAAAAAAGTGAAAGACTTTAACCAAAGATTTCTTACATTAAAAAACAAAATCCCTGCAGATTCGATGCCCGCAAAAAGTTTAATTATTGTATATTATGCTAAGGCCTTGCATAATAACATAGCCATATGGGTTAAAAGGTCCAAGAAGAACACATTGTTAGAAGCCTTTGAAAAGGCAAGCCAAATCGAGAAAGATATATTAAGCTTAAAAGATAATCTGAATAGTGAAGCTGAAATAACTTCGTCCTCTAAAAAGAAAATAAAAATTCTCATGAGGCCTCCTCAAACAAAAAACCAACAAGAAACTTTAGACGTGGAGAGCTTGCAGAAATCTTTCCAGAATCTATCTAATCAGGTCGTTGACTTGAAAATATCATCCAAGGAGGCATCCACAAGCAAAGGGAGTTTCAAACCTCCTTTTAGGAAACCTTTTCCTCCAAAACGGCCAAACCCGACCACAAAAGGTCTAAATTTTGAAATTTTACAGTATGCTTTGCAAACCATCTTAGAAGCACATGATAATTTTGTTTATGTTCCTCCTAATAATTCTGATGATACAGATGAGGAAGAGGTACCAGAAGAGGAGGACTCATCCTGTTTTCGGTCACTTGTCAGATAGTATCTTCCAAGCAAATTTTGAAATTGTCCACCCCTACAACACAAGAAGCAAAATGCAAAACAAACCTCCTCCCGAAGTAAGTAAAAACGTGTTTCCAAAATAGTCAAAGAAAACTGAAATTAAAAAAATCCTAGCAGCCCCCATTTTAGAATATCATTTAATCGAAGATCTAAAAAAATTGAGGGCTAATATTTATGTTTTTGAACTGCTGAAAATTCCTCTTATTTTGCATAAATGCTTCAAAGCATCGCTGAAAACAGTAAAAAAATGATCCTAGCAGCAAAACATCAGCAGAAATTGATTGAAATACAGCTAAAAATGTCCCAACTAAAAAGACATCTGAACCTCAAGACAAAAGGGACTTAGCATAAAAAATGGTAGAAAATGTAAATAAAACTGTTTTAGGGACAATAACAAAAAATTACTAGAATTCTGATGTTCCCACACGGAAAAATGTCCCACCTTTTTTATTAACCTTTGAATTTTTTAATAGGAATGCACATAATTGCATGGTTGACTCCGGTGCATCATCAAACATGATGCCTCTATCTGTGTGCCAAAAAATTAATGCAGAAGTACAACCTTATGATCTTAAAATTATTCAGCGAGATCGAACGAATGTTAAAGTGATCAGTGAGATTAAGAATGTGTTGATTAGATTATCATCCAATCCTAAAGTTCATCAGATAATTGATATTATCATTGTTGATATTCCTAAAGTTTATGGTCTGTTTTTAATCAGAGATTGGTCAGAACAACTGCACAGTTATTTCGCTACAGACTGGTCTAACTTGTGGTTGCCTGAAAATGGACAACCCAACAAAATTAGGATAAAAAGAGAATGTTACCTTAAGCATACTGTGACATATCTGAATGATAGAAATGATCCTTTCATTACATCCGCAAATTTATTTGAAACACAAGGAATGAATACCTATTTTGGTAATTTCATGACCAAAATCTCTTCTATCACTAATCCAAGGCAACAATATGAAGTTACAGCCTATACTTAGACCCCAACTTTGCCGAATATACCAAGTACTGCTAATGACACATAAATATGGTCCTTATATTTTGATGGATCCAAATCCAAAGAAGGGGCAAATATTGGTTGTGTACTCATCGATCCTACAGGTAATAAGACTTTTATTGCCTGTCGGTTAGAGTTTGAATGTACTAATAACACGACTGAGTATGAACCACTTCTACAAGGACTTAGGAAAGCACTGGATATGGACGTGAAAAATTTGATAGTATTTGGTGATTTAGAAATCATGGTCAAGCACGTAAGAAACACCATACACTATTTGTCACTGCATCTGAAAAGATACCAAACCGAGGTATGGAGTCTAATGCATAAATTTTTAGCATTTAATATAAATTCCATTCCTAGGATGAGTAATTCAGAAGTTGATTTATTAGCCAATGTTGCTTCTAAACTGTTACCCGCTAAAGGTCTTTACCCTAATACATTTTCGATCGAATTGTTGTTCAGGCCGTCGATTCCGGATAACATCACAAATTGGAGAGTATTCGGTCATCAACTTTCTGCATATGGAAGAAACCTTCCAAGATGCAGTCATTGATGAAGGAACTCATGATGAGAATCTTTGAAACTTCATGGTAATATCTGATCCTCGATCTCCTGAATCGACATCCGAGCTGGTAAACTCTATCCCCAGATTTGTTGTGAGATTAGAGAAATTTAATGACTTGCATGACAAATTTAGATGGGTAGTCAATTGTAAAACTAACAGTTCCTTTTTGATCTATGAAATGGTCAATTTAGGAACAAAAGATAATCCTCAAAATATTAATCTGAGAAAGGGATGTTCCGAGCAAGAAAGATCTGCCTTTATAAAACTATTTAAAGAATTTAAAGATGTATTTTCCTGGACGTATGATTACTTGAAAACATTTGATCCAAAAATCATACAACATGTAATCCCTATGAAGCCCCAGACTTAGCCTTTTCAACAGAAATTGAGGAAAATGCATCCTAAATTGGAACCCCGTGTTAAAAAGGAACTAAAGAAATTACTAACTGCAAAGATAATTTTCCCGGTTAGGCACACTCAATGGGTGTCTAATTTAGTCCCTGTAAGGAAGAAAAGTGGTGAAATTCGATTTTGTGTCGACTTTCAAAACTTAAACTGAGCATATGATAAAGGCAACTACCCTATTCCTCCAATGTAACAAATTCTAGAATAGGTGTCTGGTTCCAAAAGACTATCTCTGTTAGATGGATTTTCGGAATACAACCAGGTCCTTATGTCTCCTTCATACCAACTTCAAACCACCTTTCATACCCCATGGGGCACTTATGCCTATAGGAAAATGCCTTTTGGGCTGATAAATGCTGGTGCTACTTTCCAAAGAGCAATGGATAGTACTTTCTGTGGCCTCACTAACCAGTCAGTGGTGGTATATCTTGATGATGTCACCATATTTTCTAAAAATACGAAAGATCACTTGTCTCACCTTAGGGCTATCTTGGAATGATGCCGGAAGTTTGACATATCTCTCAACCCTAAGAAATTGGTCTTTGTAGTAGAGAAACGTAAACTACTTGGGTTTATAGTGTCTAAAGATGGAATGATTATTGGCCCTGAAAGAACCCAAGCTATTGCTAAAATCCCCCCTCCTTCCAAAAAGGCCATGCAATCCTTTTTGGGCAAGATTAATTTCATCAAAAGATTTGTCCCGAGTTTCCTAGAAATGGTTAGACTATTACAAAATTTAATTAAAAAAGATGTTTTGTACCATTAGGGACCACAATAAAGTCAGGCTTTCAATTCAATTGGAAAAGCGATAATAGAAGCCCCTTCCTTGATGAGTCCCATTTTTTCTCAGGATTTCACTCTTTACACTTTTGCATCTGATCGATCTTATGTTGTTGTACTTACACAAAAAAACGTTGAAATAAATGAGATACCCATTGACTTCATGAGATCAACCTTTAAAGGAGAAGAAATTAATTACCCAACAGTAGATCAACATGCATATGTTGTTTTCAAAGTAGTGAAACACTTTTGGTCTTACCTGTTGAAATCTAGAACGAAAGTTATTGTTCCTTACCCTGCTGTGAGAAACCTGTTAGTACAAAAAGAGCTAGGTGAGAAAAGGGAAAATTGGATGACTTCGCTACAGGAATATGACCTTGAAATAAATCCTACACAAATTGTTAAAGGTCAAGGCCTGTGTAAACTGGTGGCTGATTAAGTTGAAGAACAAGAAATTCACGTAAACACCTCAGCTGTAAATCAACATAACGAAAAACAGATCAGTTGTGCACAAGCTACCCCCAATTCTTGGTATGAGAACATTATATTATATCTAACACATGGATCTGATCCACACAGTCTTGATCCCAAAAACAAAAGAGCACTTAGGCTTAAATCTGCATCTTTCTAGTTAATCAATGATTTATTATTTCGATGGAAATTTGATGGTGTTTTTCTGCGCTATTTAGAAAAGGAGGAATCTGAAAGAGTGTTGGCTGAATTTCATGCAGGTGAAGCCAGTGGTCACTTTGGTGGAGATACCACTTCCCAAAAGTGCTAAGTGTTGGATACTATTGACCTACCTTGTTTAAAGATGCCCATACGATGTCTCGCAAATGCATAATCTGCCAAAAGTCTATAGGACAAGTGAAAAAGGCAGTTTTCCCTTTGCAACATGTTACTGTAGACACACCTATTCAGCAATGGGGCCTAGACATCATAGGACCAATTAATCCCACTTCTTCACAACAACAAAATTATATCCTTAAAACAAAAAACTATTTTACAAGATGGTCTGAAGTTGTACCTTTAAAAGTGGTCAACACCAACTAGGCAATGTCTTTTCTGAATTCCCATATCATAACTTGATTCGACATTCCTAAATGCCTGGTTTTTTATAACACCTCTTATTTTTAGTCCCTTGATATGAATGTTTTCTCACTAGAAAAAGGGATCAAACTGAAGTATTCTGCTATCTATTACCCTCAAGGGAATGGCCTAGCAGAATCGACAAATAAGAATTTAATCAAGATTATTAAAAGGACAGTTTAAGAAAATCACAAGAATTGGCACAATGCACTGTATAATGCAGTTTGGGCTGATAAGGTAACTCCAAAAGATTTTGTTGGTAACTCCCCTTTATTCCTCATCTACGGAAGAGAAGCCATTCTCCCCCCACATGTCTTACTTCCTTCTCTGCAGTTATCACAGAAAGTTAAAGAAGAAGAGTGTCCTCCTCTAGAAAACCGAATAAATGCTTTGTTAAAACTAGAAGAGGTGAGAAAACAAGCTAAACAGAAACTGGATCAACACCAAAAAATTGTGAAGAGCTAGTTCGATGCAAATTCTTCTTCTGATAGGAATTTTTATGTTGGAGATTTGGTTCTCAAGTGGGATAAATCCCACGAGGGTAAGGGGGAAAACACTAAGTGCCAAAACCTGTGGCTGGGACCATTTGTAATTTCTGAAAAATTGGGTCCCATATATTTCTGTCTGCATAATTTGAAGGGACAACTAGACACTTTCCCAGTGAATGGCTAGGCTCTCAAGAGGTATTTCACCTGATGGTTTCTGATACACCCTCTTGTAAATATTTTTAATTTTCTTTTTCGTTTTGATTTTGGTTCTTTTCATTTTGCTTGATATTAATTTGCTTTCTAAATAATTATGTCCGAGTCACCATTTCATTTGTGGAAGGGAACCAAAATTCTCATTCATTAGAAGCAGTTGATAACTTTCCAAGCACCTAGGCAGTAAGTGCTATACTCATATTAGCAGAAGTAAGTTTCTGTTCAAATCAATGTTTCTGGTTTCTCATCGAAATTGCAAGAAGACATGATTATCATTAACAAACTTCTAACACTGTCCCTTTTTTAAGGAAAACAAGTCAAATGTACCTTCCCATCCTCGAGATGGTTTCTTAATAGAAATCTAAGTGTCCAAATCATGATGAAGGTCATCAAAACAAAAGAATAATTTGAAAATGATCAAAATTTTCATTCCGAACTATTGAGACTTTCAGTATCACCCCGCCCTCTTGAACATCATGAAGTTTTAGAAATTATAAACAAATTCTAGAGGGTTGAAAGGCAGAATAATGTGTGGGAAGTGTTTGTAAACTTGTCAGGACACTGAACAGGTCTACTGGCAGCGGGTAAATGCATGCATGATACCAAGGTAACCTCACTAGGGTACTGAACAGGCTTGCTGGCAGCGAAGCAATGATGAGTTTAAGAAGATCCTCAAGTACGTATTTTGATTTGATCAAGTTTGAAAATGTTATTTATCATGAATGGATGACTCTTGGATAGGATAGAGGTACTAGAGTGGGTTAAATGACATACCTGCTGAGGCTATGGATGCCTGCTGGCAGCAGTGGCCCTGTCAACAGTATCAAAGTCAACTGCATAAACATCACTATACTTGTAATCCAAATTAGATGCCAGATTAAATTTTTTTAGACAGAAATACATCTGATGCTAAGCGGCGCTATTTTCTGAGTTATGATCGGAATGCTTAACCTGTTGTTAACTGTTTCTAAAAATTTATTTCATCTGAGCCTCTAACATAAATTTTCTGGTGATGCAGAGATAACTACTTCGCCCAGTATGTCGCCATTGTTGGAAGCCACCAATTCTGTCGATTTTATCACAATTGAAATCACCACAAAGTGATTATATCTTTCTGTAGCTGCCACCTCTTTCAAATTATAAACATTCATGTTTTTGCGCTTCGAGGCGATGATTTGGTTAAACTTATTTTATTGAGTTTTTCATTTTTTTTTTTTAATTCATGACTATAAGCATGAATTTAAATAAAAACTTGGTTTGGGATTTATAACTTCTACCTAAGAAATTTCACTTTGAAGGCACCCATATATTGCCAAGTTTCAAGTTTTATGAACTCATTGGATGATTCACTATCACAATTTTTATGTATTACGGGTATCATGACTTAATTGGTTCTATGGTTGATTGTTGGTTTTAATTTGTGAAATGTCTGAATGCACAAACATTGGATTAAATTTCGATATGGGTTTCATGCTGTCAACAGTCATATCAACACTCATGATGCTTGGTATAGGCATGGTGTACCCACGATTTCACCTCACCTTGTTGTCCTATGCATTAATGAAACCATTCATTATTCGAATTGGTGTTTGATAACATTGGAGGGTTTTGGTATTCATTATGGGTAATGGCTCATAGTTCTACGAGCCCTTTAGTTTTTCATTTTCACCAACTCATTGTATCAAGCTATGGCAGTCTCCAAACTTCCTAGTTTTCGGGCCTTTCTAGATTTCACATACCTTTCTCTGCTACTCGTCTACTGGAAGACGAAACCTACCTCCGGTGATATATTTTGTGTCTATTTCACAGTGGCCATGAACCCTGTGGTTTGAATAGAGCTGAATGGTTTCCAAGCCCTTATTTCCCATGCTGACGCCATAGATGACTTGAAGGCTCACGGTTGGGATATTTTCCTCAGGAAATTTGAAGGCTACAACCTCACAGTCGCATAGGCCTTTGCATAGATGTTTGATGGTTTTAGGTCCAAGGTCTGGGATGTGCAATTGGAAGTAACAAACGATTTCATGGTCGGGGAGACAGGAATCCTGTAGGAAGGCGAGAAGTGGTTTGAAAATGCCAAAATGGAAGATGTTCCATGGAGCTTATTCATGGTTTATCGCGAGTCTACCTGCTTCCCTAAAGGTATTTCTATTGCCTTTTTGAAACCTAGATGTCAGAGTCTCATTTTAATTCTGAAATAGTTTGTCACATGTGAAGGCCGGTATGGTTTGGTATTTTTATACGACATTCATAAGCTTATGTTATTCATAGGGTTTGAATTGAACATTTCGTTCTACCTATTAATGAGCCTATACAAAATGTTGAAACTCTTTAAGAGACAGAGCATGAATTCTCTATCGATCCTCTTTCATCACAGGATCATAAAAATCCTGTTGATCTCTCACCTGTCACAAATCAGAGACAATTGGGAGAGTTTCATGAGCCAAAATGGTTTTTCCCAGGCCGACAATACAGTCAACCTGCCTTTAAATGTAAACCCCAATTTGGACAGTCCCGTAATCGATAGTTAGGGTTTTAATTCACCCTGTGGCTGTGAATTTAATGAATCTGTGTCTATTTGTTTTGAAACCCCCGTGGTTAAGAAATTACCATGTATGTTTTCACCCAGAAAATATTTGGAACAGGTAGTGGGTGAATTAAAAGCAAAATCTTCTCTTGTGCATGCAAATGAACCTAATCAGAACCATAATGATAAACTTATTAAAAGGAAAATTCATAAGGGTAAGAAACAACAGAGTTCAGATTCGAATTTTAGGAATAAGAGGTCTAGTCGATTGACTTCTAGGATTTTAAGGAATTGGAAAAAGGATCATTTCAGCTCGATCCTTATGATCGAGGTCAATGATCAAAGTTCAGATCAAGAGATAAACGATTTCTTGGCTCAGGAATATCTGGACAACCAATGTCCCGGGAATAAAACTAATGCCCAAGTTGAACAGAATGACTTCGTGTCCATATTTACCCCGTGTCTGAAAGGACATGAAGGTTTCAATGGAATTAGTCACGATTTGAGTCAAGCCACAGGGAAGCACACAATATTCATTGTTGATTTCATTCCACATCGGTTTGCCATTGCACCAATACATTGTGACAATTGCTTAGAATGGATAGAACGCTATTACAAGGATATTTCGTTGTTATAGGCTCAAGTAAAACGTTTAGCTTCTCATAATTCTCTATTGGAACAAGAGAACCAAGAGTTGAAATCACACATAGAAAGGGAAAATAAAATACCCAAGAGAGCCAGTAACATAATCATAAAAAATACAACCAACTTCAAAGCCATCATAAATTCAGAAATGTACGATCCTTCATTTGCTAATTTCTAATGGTAAAATTGATTTTATTTGATTTTATTAAATTCTATTATGAAAAATCGAAATAGGAAGATTTAATTTTTATTTCCTTGGTTAATAATAAGACTAGCTATAGAATCTATGATTCTGTAGCCAGTCTGTTCTCAATATTAGTTAGCATTATTTTCTAAATATCAAATTTGTTTTTCCATCTACAGGAAGTTGATGATTATGATGTTGATTACATGGAGAGAGCATCTTGGATCATATACTCTATTATTCAATAGTTTCTTTATTTTATGTAGATAAAACTTTGCTATTATTTTTTACAAACCAACTCATACAAGAGTGATTTCTAGTTTTACTATTTTTGTAATAATATCTATTTTTTTGGGATTTTACTCTATCTTGCATGATAAGAGTATGTGAATCCTAAGCTAGTTTAAATAATTGTCACTCTTAGTAGTGAAGACATCTTTTGTTGGGATACATTATGGACATATAATCTTTGAAGACTAATATGGATAAGCTCTTAGCTACTTGGCTTTAGACCTGTGTGATGCTCACCCCATTATGTTTTCACTTCTATCTTATGAAATGTTATTATGTTTAATGCAGCTTTAATCTGGTTATTGTATGGTATTTCATATTATTAAGCACTTTAATTATGTCTGTAATTTATTGTTACATATTACATCTGTGATCAATCTGCCATTCAAATATTGTTGATTTATGCTGGATATTAAATGACAGATTCCATTAATTCTTTGAATTGAGTTTCCTCTCTTTATAAGTATATATTATCATAAGGTCATTAGATCTGTATATTTATCATTCTGTTGTTATATTCTTGTTCCAAAGCACCTTTGAATTTGTTATGGGAGTATTAACACCGTTCTATTACAGGTTTCCATCATAAGCATGACAGTCAGGAGATTGAATTGCACATAAAGATAAATTCAACTTAGTCGATTAGTTACATGTTAGTTTACTTGTTGTTTAGTTAAATCGTTTATTAATGAAATAAGAACACCTTGAATTAGCTTTGATTGTTTATCTGTTCTTATTTCAATTGTAGTCGATTAGCATTCTTTAGTTCTTTTTTTAGATTTTAAATATTAAACAGAAAGCATAAAAATGTTTGTGATTTCTTTATCTCTTTTATAAGCACTTCCAAAAACATCTATTTCGCAAGATATCCCGTAAATCTTGCAAGTTGTATATACATTGTTCATAATCATATGCACATATCCATGTTTTATTTTGACACTTGTAAATTATTGAACTTATATTCTTAGTATCATAGCTTTATAGATTAGTTTCATTTCTTTTATTATTTTTAAGACTTTAGTTGGACAACGGAGCCATTAAATCCATCGGGTCATTTCATTTCAAATGACTTGGGTTATTTAGACAACCCCGATCCAGATTTGACCTTCCAGTTGACAGTGTGTCAATTACACCCATCAACAAAACCAAAACAAATATCAACACACCAATGTTTTTATGTGGTAAAACCACTATGGGGAAAAATACATGACGCCAATCAACGTGGCCACTTGGAGAAAATTATTAATGAAAAATAAAATACTACAAAGATATTTACAAGAGAGGTTCTCACAATCGATCATCGACAAATAAACCTATGTTCTCTTTAAATAGAGATCATGGACCAATTAGATGTTAATCCATAGATCAATGAAGCCATTAAGATCAAGGAGAATATGAGTCGTTAGATCACTCTATGTCAAGAACATATTGTGATCGTCGGATTACCCAACTACAAATGAATGCTAATGCATACTAAAGAAACACACTAAGAAACACAATTTTACCTAACAACACATTAGACCAAGTTGATCTTAACTAATTGATAAGTGTCTAAATATCCTAACATGCCCCCTTAAGAACAACTTGGGATAGGATTTAAGGATTTACCAAGGTGACATAATAGAATAAGGAATGAGCCATTAGAGCCTACCCCCCTTAATGACAACTCCTTGAGCTCCTAACATAGTTTGAAGTTTGAAAAAATTCACTTTTGTAAGAGACTTTGTGAAAATGTATGTAACTCGATCTTCTGTAGGGAAAAAGAGAACTCCAATAATTTGATCATGAATGAGATTTCTAATTAAGTGCATGTGTAGCTCGATGTGTTTGTTGCGCTAATTTTGAACTAGATCTTTGGTGAGATTGATGGAACTTTGATTATCGCACCAGAGGGTTTTTAGATGTTGCTGCTAGAATCCAAACTCTGAAAGGATCTTTTGAAGCCACAAGGCTTCCTGGCTTGCATTAACCATTGCTTGGTACTCTACTTCTGCTGAAGAAAGAGCAATGTAATTTTGTTTCTTACATGCCCAAGTGATAGGTCCTGAGCCAAGGCTGAAAACATACTTGTAGTATACTTTTGATCATCAGGGTCGCCGACCCAATCTGAATCAGTGAAAAAAACCAATAAAATAGTGCCCCCTATGTTGTAATGTATCCTGAACTGAACTGTATGTCAAGCCCTAAATAGTGGCTCACTACCCATTAATTGGAGCATATTGTATTAGTAATGTTTATTTTATTTATGTCAGCTTTATTCCATTAGTTGTAATTATACATCCTAGTCTCCTATATATACCAAGGAGACATTTTCATTTTGAATCATCTTGTAATTGACCTTTATGTGGGCATAAGGAGGTTTCCACCTTGAAGAGGTTTATTATCTGAAATTGTCTCTTTTTCAAGGTGTTGAGTACTTATTATGAGGTTTTTCTATGCTATATTGATATTTGGTTCCTAACATATGGTATCAGAGCTCAAGGTCTTGGAGTTTCACTGCTACATCTGAGACACCTTGGAATTTTTTCTATAACATTTTTTATACAACGATTAAGAAGGAACGTCTTGGAGGATATTTAGTATACAGATCAAGGTACGTTGGGTTAAAATTTCAGCTTCTGAGTCCTTATACTTTTGAAGATACATCATCTAAGATAGGGTTCTGGAATCATCCTGAATTGAGTCATTGCGGAATTTTCGCTATAAACTTTTTTATGTAATGTTTCAGACCATGAAATCCAAAGGATATTCACATAAATTAGTAAGGTATATGTGGTAACAATTTCAGCTTCTGGGTCATCTTAAATTTGTAGATACACCCTATGGAAGATAGGGTATCTGACTAGTCCTATTGACTAGTCTCAAGAAGGTGTTCTAGGTAACAAAATCATAAATTCTTCCTAGAGTATCCAAATTGAGTGAGACCAGTTGCATTGGATAGTGGAAAGACCTCAGTAGTTGTGGTACTATTTTTAGAATTTTATATCAATTATTTTTTGCGGGGCACGCTATACAAGAGAGATCTCCTGGAAAGGATAAAAATCAGCAAGTTGTGGGGAAGTTACCGTAAATTCCACTTGGCACATCCAATTTTGATCAGACCTATGGCATTGAAGATAAGAAATATCATATACATACAAAAAATAACATTTCATACTCAAAAGGGACAAAATTTTGGAGATACAATAAAGGTTTCAAGTGATACTTGACCAACATGCCACCAAAAAAGGGAACTTCTACACCAAATAAGCCTCCAGACAATCCTACTTGGACTCTTGATGAAGGTGAAGAAATGCGTAGGGACATAAATGATTTACAAAATAAGATAGAAACAAAATATGAACTACAAGAGATGGAAGCTAAGTTGGAGGCAAAGATGGATGGTTTAAAAGAGGAGATCATGGAAGGATTGAAAAATTTCGTAATAGAGAGGACACCTGAAAGTGAAAATGTATCCCATGAAATTCATGATG
>ML780908.1:1182783-1228399 GCA_009831015.1 Picea engelmannii
TGGAGCAATTCTTTGATCTACATAATGTGCCACATACACAAAAGGTACGAATTGCTTCTTTATATTTAGAACCCAATCAATTTGTATGGTATAGATGGATTTGTTCTCGCAAATCACTCGTCACTTGGACAATTTTCACGGAATAAATGATATCACATTATGAGGATACAAGGAGCAATACCTTCTTTAGCCAATTGATAAATCTCAATCAAAAGGGTTCAATTACAGAGCACATTGAGAAATTCCAAAGATTGAATATAAAGGTGTTACACATGAAATTTGCACACCTAGGTGCCTCGCCCTAAGTGTCGTAAACTGTCATATAAGCGTTTCATACACCTTGACACCATGGAATAACCTATGTCACAATCCCTAGTCAATGTGGAGGAGGGTTATATTATATGAAGGCCAAAATACCAAGTACACATGAATTATTATTAATATTCTTGGAAAAGAAATTGATTAAGTGTGAGAATCAAGTGCACATGAATTATTATTAATATTCATGGAAAATAAAGTAATTAAGTGTGAGAATCCATCTCACATTTGGTTTCCTATTTTTTAGGGAAGGTGGAGGATCTCATGGATGGTTGAAATATTTCCTCCTTAAAATCCTTGAGAGATATTTCCTCCCCAAAATCCTTAAGAGATATTTTCTCCCTAAATATCTTAAAGATCCCTTTCTTAGTGGATCTGATGAGAGATCCTCTCCATGGTGGTTAAGTCTCCAAATCTTATATAATGAGGATTTCCATGGAGGAGGGGGAGATAGATGAGTTTAGAGATACCAAACTTATGATCTCATGAGAAGTGAGGGGAAAGAATTGTGAAGCATATAACTTATGATCTCATGAGGAAGATGTCATTTGGAACATCAACATTCCGTGCTTGGACTGTTTAAGAAATGGTTTGGACAAGGAGAGCTTGATGAAGCTGTTGCACTCACATCTATGGCTGTAAGTATTCTTCATTGTTGTTTTCATTAATACAATCAATGCTTGGCCTGTTTCTTTCAAACTTGTATTTTTTCCATATAAGTTTGTTTGCAATAGATGGATCTATGTTTTAGCTAATTTCAGTAGAGTAGGAAGATTTTTGTACTTTTGTTTGTCTTGCAGGACCTACCAAGGAGCTCAATATCGAAGCTCATCCTGGACCTTGCAGGAAAAAATGACGTTCATAAGGTACATTCCTTCCTCCTTCTCTTTCGTTCATTATATTTATTGGATCTAAAAGGAAGTCAGTGTCCATATTAAACACCTTCTATCTTAGAGTTAAGGGTCTAGCTCTCAAGAGGAAATCTACCTGTCCGCAGGGAGATTTTCCTACAACAGAAATTGGTGACTCCACTGGGGACCAAATCTGATTTGTGTTTCCTTTCCTAGATCTTGTATTGGCCCTTTGCCCACTCATTTGATCTTATCTATTGTCTTTTGTATTGTTAGAATGGTTTGATTGCCTCTTTGTGTCATCATGATCACCCTGATTGGCTGAATTTTCTTGAATTTTTGAGTTTTTGGAATTTTTCCTGAGCTTTTTGAGGCAGAGCACTCCCCTGCCTTGTTATCAGAGCACCAACACTCCCTGCAGGTCTTAAATAGAGAATTATAATGCTCTGTTTCCCCTTACACCAGAGCACTCCCCTTTTTTGAGAAAAATCCTCTAGTTTTTCAATTTTTTGGGCTCAGTTTATGCTTTTTACATTTGCTCAGGGTCTCATACTTTTAGTCCATCTTGGTATTGGCCTTCAATACCATTTTTTCTAAGGATTCATCCTCTTTTGTTTTGATTTTTTGACATTTGTCCTTACTTTTCAATTTGTCCTTCACGATTTGGAGGCAATTTGTCGTTTTCTTCTCGTCTGTTTGAATGAGTGAAAACTTTGTAAAGGGGTTTCAAAGGTCTTTTCTACTTTCCTTTTTGATCTTTGACTCATCTTGTCCAAGATCTTTCTCCTTCCTTTTGATTTTTTGGTTTTTTTTCTCTTGTTTGATCGCAACAAGGGTGTGTTTTTATTTATGTGGAGTTTGCTTCTGGTTGCTTCAATCTCACAGATATTGAAGTTTGATTAGCATAGGAATCTTTACATCCAACTGATCATTAGTCACATATACAAATTTTAGCATTGTATTGGATTCCTTATGAGGACTATTGCATGAGGTCATTGCATCTTGGTGTTTGAAAGTGAAAGGAAAATCCTTCTCCTTCACTTAAAATATACATTCATTGAAAGAAAAGATTGCTTATCATTTCTTGTGCATGTTTTGGGAACTGAGTCATAATATCATCAATATTCACTCTCATACACCTCTAAGTAAACAACAACCACTAAAATCAACGCTTAGTTAAAATTTATCAGACTTTTTACATCTTTGTTAGCAAACCTACATTAGTTTAAGGTGTAGGGCTTTGGAATAGGTTGAAAGGATAACTTTCCAAAGCTATCAAACAAACTTAGTATATTGCGGTAGGGAGAGTGAAATCCAATTGTCGTATATGATTTCTAGGATCCCCCTCTCACACAGGGGTTACGCATAAGGTCGCACTCGGGAGAGCTATGGATATTATCCCTCTATGGTTTGACTAATTGTAGTAGTCAGATCGTATTATGGGGGTCGCTTGAAGGTATACCCACAATGTTGAGTGGAAGCCTTTCAAGTTGATTTCGGGCTAGATACTCTGCCCTTACATTCAGACTGGACTGTTGAATGTACCCGCCTAGGGGCTGACTATGAGTTGGTGACCTTAGTAGCCACAATATTTAGGGTCTTACACAAGGTGACAGTGAAGGGAAGTCTCACTGTACCTGGAATAGACATTGGTCAAACTCACTTGGGCTCCTTGGAGGGTAAATCCACATTTACTGTGTGGAATCTTGCACCAAGGCATAAGTTCGTTAAGCAGGTCACAAACATAACTGATCCACCTGCTCTATCCCCACACCTTCCTATTTTGATCTCATGATGTTGGATTTCATCACCAACTAGTGGTTTCATCGTGGGAAGGTTTGCTTGATTGATTGCTTCTCAGATTCATAGCGTGTGTTGGTTGTGTTACTTAGTAGACATTAGGTTGAGTTAGTGTTAATGGCATCGAATCCTGAGAGTACCAATGTAGGAACCCCTTCTCCTGGGGAACTTTACACCTTTCCTTCTTTTGGAAACTTTGGCCCTCCGTATATTGTCGCACTGAGTCTTCCAGGACTCACCAGTGGATTACCAGTTTGGTTGTTCCCCACTCTGGTGATCTTGAATCCTCCCAATGTTTCAACTGCACCTAATAATTTAGATGTTAGTACACCACCCACACATCAACCTCACATCGACTTTTCTCCTTCTTCTCCCATTAAGTCTCCTTCCATTTCTCCTTCTTCGCCTAGTGAAAGCTCTAAAGCAAGTAGCCAGGTTGATCAGAAGAAGAAGAAATAGAAAGAGAAGAAGAAGAAGAGCCAAAAAAAGACCAAAGCTCCAACAACATCTGATGTTGGATCCAAGCAACCAACTACTGTTAATAGTATTGGGAGTGTTGATGAGGTCAACAAGATTAAAACGAAGAATCTGAAACCCAAATTCCCTTGCAGCCTTTGTAAGGGTGACCACTTTCTCAGGGATTGCCCCCGTATTATCAAGGTCTTATAAATGTGGTCTTCCACGTCATCAACCCTTGTTGGGTATGCTGGTGATGCCTCGTCAACTAGTGACATTAAGGTTGGTAAGAAGAAGACAACTGTCAATTTTCCTTTCATGTTTTGCAAAGGTGATCATTACTCTCACCTTTGTCCTCGTATGGATGAGGCTTCTTCTCTTTTGGAAAAACTTCAACTTCCAAAAGGTTATCGTAATATTTCCTCCAACCCATCATGATTTGATGGACTGGTTAATCTGGTTCCATCCCCGGTCAGTCCGGTTGATCAGATGGTCAATCTAGTTTCCTCCTCGATTGAACCACAAACCCAAGTAGTTGATCCAGTTTCATCATCGATCAACCCCACTCTTCTTCAAAAGAGTGTAACCCAAGTGGTCGGTCCGTTTTCATCCTCGGTTGATCCCACTGTCTTGTTAGAGGGTGACACCAAAGTGGTCGATCTGGTTCTGCCATCGGTCGATCCCACTCCTCCCTTGATGAGTGCCAAAGTGACTGATCTAGTCCCTTCCTCGGTCAGTCCCACCCTTCATCCAAATAGTGCCAAAGTGGTTGCTATGGTTACATCATCAATCAATCCCACTCTTCCTATGAAGAGTGCCAAAGTGGTCAATCCAAGGCCACCATTGGTTGATCCATGTCCACCATTGGTCGATCCTACTCTCCCTCTAGAGAGTAAACCCGATACTGCCCATGTTTTTCTCGTTGATACAGAATCTACCGTGTCGAGGGACATTCCTCATTCTCCCATGAAACCCCCTGCAAGTAATGAGGCCATCCTTTTTTATTGGGGTGTGCTAACTGGACCTCATCTTCCCTCTCACATTCCTTTCCATATTACAGTACAGTTTTGTGGTCGGGACATTCCTCAAATGATGATAGATGAAGGTGCATCCATTAGTATTTTGTCCTCTGTTGCTTGGCACGCTTTGGGTTGTCCTCATCTTGTGCTAGTTACACAGAATCGGTTAGCTTTTAACAGAAGAACTAGTCAACCTTTAAGGACTCTTCCTCAGCTTTCGATAAATTTGGGAGGGAAAATTGTCTTTATTGACGTCATGGTAGTCCGATACCCCTTGGATTTTGCTTTACTCCTTGGGTGGGATTATGTCTATTCCATGAAAGCTATTGTATCCACTCTTTTCCCCATGATATCTTTCCCTCGCGATGGAAGAATTGTGACTATTGATCAACTTTCATTCATTGGTCCTGACTGGATTAATTCCCTAAATGGTTCTTATATGCAGACAATATCTCCCCTACCACATGTTAATTATGTGGCATTGTCTCCAATGACTTCGACTTTCGATGATTTGGATCCAGTAGTTGACATGGTGATTTCCTCGGTAGGGATATTGGAGCTTGATATCCTTACCCTTGTCGTGACCCTTGACATGTGTTCCTTCCAAAGTGATTCTCTTCCATCCAGCAAAGATCTCTTGGAAGCCATGATCGATTTTTGTCCCTTGACATGGTATCCTTCTAGAGCATTATTCTCTTGGAATCCATGATCAAGCAGAGTCCATGAGCATAGTTTCTATTCTTTGTGGCAAGCTCGTTAAAAAATGAAACAGAGGCCATGAGCATAGTTTCTCTTCTCTATGGCAAGCTCGTTAAAAAATGAAACAGAGGCCACGAGCATAGTTTCTCTTCTCTATGAAAAGCTCGTTAAAAAATGAAACAAAGGCCTTGAGCATAGTTTACTTCTCTGTAGCAAGCTATTTAAAAAATGAAACAAAGGTGTTGAACATAGTTTTCTTCTCTGTAGCAAGCTCATTAAAAAATGAAACAGAGGTCTTGAGCATAGTTTTCCTCTCTGTAGCAAGCTCGTTAAAAAATGAACAACAATCTGGGGATCGAACCTGAAACCTTGAGCATAGTTATTTTCCTGTGTCAAGCTCGTTAAAAAATGAAACAATCACCTCTCCCTTCAAGTTGAGTCTTTCGCTAGATCTCATAGATGTCGAGTCGATTCTTTCGCCAGATCTCGTATATGTCGAGTCGAGTCTTTCGTTAGGTCTCATTTTTGAACCTTCATTTCATCCACTTGTATCCTTTTTCTCCATATAGCACATAAATTGGTGACAACCTCAAAGTCGGTGAATGAATTGAAGCTTGGGGGGCATATCTCTAGCCTTTGATGATCATTCTGGAGTCAAGCCACTAGATTTCAATATGGGGGCATACCGAGCTTAGTCTTTGTTCTTTCTCACGCTCTTAAAAACATGAGAACATAATCGAGAAACCTTTTATCTCTTTTTCGGGCTCACATGGATATACGAAAAAGGAACCCCTTGGAGTCTTCTTTAAGCTCTTTTCAGTCTCTCTAAACGTGAAAAGATTGTCGAGCGATCTTGCTTCCTTTCCCACTCATTAAAAGGTTTGAAAGGGCATCTTTCGAGTGATAATTTATCTCTTTTTCGGCCTCGCGAGACTAACATTACGAAAAAGGACGACATTGGAGTCACCTTTAAGTTGTTTTCAAACTCTCTAAATATGAAAAACCACCGAGTTTACCTTCTTTGGACTCGTTAAACAATCATACATTGAAGGGCCCATATGGGACTGAACTCTTACTTGTTCTAGTTCGTTAAACAAAGGAAGAAGAACTTACTGAAGGTGAGTTATATCGAGCATGTGTTACCTCCTTGATCTTGTTAAATTAAAAAGAGGTACTCGTCTATCTGGATGGGGGAAAAATTGAAGGAAGCAAGCCAAACAGTTTTTGAGAACGTTACCAGTAACTCTTAGAGTCGCCCTTGAACACGACACTTTGTCTTTGCACACATATTAATCCATTGAACCTATGCACTGAACTAATAATTTGAGTTTTTTACTCCTTTGGGTCACCCAACGAAAGTCACAGTATCCACTACATCATAGTGTTTTGGTCCATGTCATGTTTCTTTTGTTGTGCCTCAGTGTTCAAGGGAAGTATTTGCCTCAAGAGTCAGCCATCACAAATATCTTGTTTCAATACCCGTTTCAGTCCATGTTCATTTGATAGGCCAATTACATCTCTATGTTTGTTTCGTGTCGTTGATGGGGGATACATCAAGGCCCTCCTTCGACGACTCTATTCCCGTCGACTTCAACACATTATCCAGGAACTAGACTTAGAAACCAGTTAGTACTTCGGGACCTGCATGCCTCAATGGCAGGCCTCCTCACATTCGACAGTGGGTTCACATCATTGACCTCTGATCGGATGATTCTATGGATGTTTGACTTCATCTCATCCATTCACATTCGTTGGAATGTACTAGAGTACCTTAGGAATCATTGACATCAATGGTGACCTCCCTCGCGCTTGTTAACGGTTTACATCATTGACCGGTAATCAAGTGGTTTTTTCCATGTTCAACATCAGGACATCTATTCACATGGTTAGATTTGTACTACATCGGGATCGGTAAGAAGACCCTGGGTTGAGTGATCACTCTAATATGTACTTTTCGCAGGTTGCGACGAAGTTTCTCTTGAACATTGACACATATACTGTCACATAGATCCACTTTGTATTGGCCGTGGCTATGTCTTGTCATCTCGTAGATCCACTGTGTATTCTTCGTGGCTACGATCAGTTCAGGTCATAGGAGTATAGATCCATAGTGTATCTTCAGTGGCTATACCTTTTTGTCAATATAATTATGGATCTGCAGTGTATTTTATGGCGTCCATACCTTGAAAGTATTTTATCACTCAAGAATAGGTATGCCTGCCTTGGGTTTGAAACATGTCATAACATTTGTTTGATGGTTGTTTGAAGCTTCTACCAGGTTCTCTGAGTCCACACCCTTGCTTTAAAGATTTGTAAATTGTTTCAGCCATCATTCTCTCTTCTGACCTCACACTTTAGGGGGGCATTCTGTTACACATGAAATTTGCACACCTAGGTACCTTGCCCTAAGTGTCGTAAAGTGTCATATAAATGTTTCATACATCTTGACACCATGGAATAACCTATGTCACAATCCCTAGTCAATGTGGAGGAGGGTTATATTATATGAAGGCCAAAATACCAAGTACACATGAATTATTATTAATATTCATGGAAAAAAAATTGATTAAGTGTGAGAATCAAGTGCACATGAATTATTGTTAATATTCATGGAAAAGAAAGTAATTAAGTGTGAGACCCCATCTCACATTTGGTTTCCTAATTTTTAGGGAAGGTGGAGGATCTCATGGATGGTTGAAATATTTCCTCCTTAAAATCCTTGAGAGATATTTCCTCCCCAAAATCCTTAAGAGATATTTTCTCCCTAAATATCTTAGAGATCCCTTTCTTAGTGGATCTGATGAGAGATCCTCTCCATGGTGGTTAAGTCTCCAAATATTATATAATGAGGGATTTACATGGAGGAGGGGGAGATAGAGGAGTTTAGAGATACCAAACTTATGATCTCATGAGAAGTGAGGGGAAAGAATTGTGAAGCATCTAACTTATGATCTCATGAGGAAGATTTCATTTGGAACATCAACATTCTGTGCATGGACTGTTTAAGCAAGGGTTTGGACAAGGAGAACTTGATGAAGCTGCTGCACTCACATCTATGGTTGCAAGTATTCTTCATTGTTGTTCTCATTAATACAATCAATGTTTGGCCTGTTTCTTTCAAACTTGTACTCGTTCCATATAAGTTTGTTTGCAGTAGATGGATCTATGTTTTAGCTAATCTTAGTAGAGTAGGAAGTTTTTTGTACTTTTGTTTGTCTTGCAGGACCTAATCGAAGCTCATCCTAGACCTTCCAGGGACAAATGACGTTCATAAGGTACATGCCTTCCTCCTTCTCTTTCGTTCATTAGCTTGATTGGATCTAAAAGGAAGTCAATGTCCATGTTAAGCACCTTCTGTCTTAGAGTTAAGGGTCTATCTCTCAAGAGGAAATCTACCTGTCCGTAGGGAGATTTTCCTACAACAAAAGGTAACAGATATTCCATATGAGAACTTTATTGATGTATTATGTTGGCCCTTGGGTATGTAAGAAAGAGAAGATCAAGGAAGAAAAGGAAAAATGTAAACTTCGCACAAGATGCAGTGACTGTTATTGGGTCAAAGTGAGCAAAAGAGCAGAAAAGATGGAGCGAAGTCCAATAAAGCAAGCGATTGGATGAAGAGATCAAGAATGAAAGATAAGAAAGGAAGAAGGATAGTGGACAAGTCAGCAAGAGGAAAAATACACCATTGGATGCTTTGGATCACTGCGTGATAAGAAAGGAAAGACAGATCGGTGAAGCCCTGAAAATATGGGTCAAAGTTGACCTAGGGTTTTAGACACCTAGGGTTTTGGTATCTAGGGTTTTGGACACCTAGGTTTCGTCCTAAGGATGTCGGTGAGTGATTGTAATGTATAAATAAAGGTCATGAGAACCTAGTTTGGGTTGGTATGATATTGTTCTCGATTTAGTGGTACTTTTGTGAAATATTACTATTGTGTGAGAGAGAAGTGCTAAGTGTGAGAGCCTCCTGCTATTGTAAGATCTTAAGCTGGGTGTGAAGATCAACCCTGCAGTTGGGTGCGTAGGGAGGGGAGAGAAATAGAGGAGAAGAGAAGAGATCTGCTAGCGAAGAGCATAGACAAGAACTGTATGCTTCATCTTAATATATTATAAAGCACAATTCTGTGGACGTAGCCCTAGAGAGAGGGTGAATCACATATATTTGGTGTTGTGTGTGATTGATATTCTATCTCTATCATTGATATACTATGATTGCATTACTGTGTTAGATCTAATAAGTAGATGTGAAGAGTAGATCTAAGATGATAAGTGATATATGAATGTTGCGCTGCCCTTGTGTTAGATCCCATTTATATTCCCCTCAGTTGTAGACATCCATGTCCTACAACCCCCTCATAACTTCTTCGGGTGAGACTGCATCTGCTTCGTAGGTGTTGCTGAAAGGGCTAGTAGTTAGGGCTTGTTGGTGCGCTATTGGAGATGAACCCTAGGTCTACCCCTGTGCCAACAAATGGTTCCATTGCTGGGACTGGAATCGTCTTGAGGGTATGTCAAGGTGGTTTCCATCAAAGAAAGAGACTCAAAAGTGGATAGAGGATCAAGAAAAGGACTTCACTGAAGCCCAGAACAAGAACCCTAATCTTAGTATAGAGGATTGGTTGGAGAAATATATCTTCATTGATATACATGAAAGTTTCTTTGGGGGAATCAATCAGGAGCTATATGAGTGGCTAGCTATATTAGCAGATACCCAGTTCGAGATCCAATCTAGACCTCCTATGGTTTGGACGTCGGAGCTGATCAATAAGATCAAAAGAGTTGATAACGTCGTATCATGAGTAGTATACCATTGGTTTGATAGCACCATTGGAGGGTACATCACAGAGTTTGTTGTTGATAGAGTAGAGTCATATAGCCAAGCTAAGAGATATTTCTTTAAGGGACCCCGAGGAAAATTTTTACAATTCCTGAAGTTGAGACTCAAGATGCTATTGCATGAGAAGAACATCTTGAGGATACAATATATTGGTCAAATCTAGAAAGGCTAATGTTCAAGAATTCAGACAGGGACAGTGACATAGAAGCTGGACATATGCGCATTGGGAGAGTGTTTACAAAATTTCACCTTGCGAACCTGTTGAAGAAGAACTACAGAGACGAGGGTTTATACAATGGAGAAGAGGAAGATCTGATGGATGAAGAGAATTCAAAAATTGCTAGGACAGAGGAAGGGAAAGCTAAAGAGCTTCGTCGGGAAGAACCTGAAACTTCAGGAACTGTGCAAACCATTGAAGTAAGTATTGTTATCCCTCATGTCGATTCAGTAGTATTAAGCCAACAGAGTACCCAGAGAACTGTCACTAGAATCCCACCACACACTCAATCAGGAACCTCAGGAAGATCTATGGTAGATGAGATGAGGCTCCCTATCTTTAGGGGAGATGGATATGAAGATCCCGATCAACATTGGTTCCTATTTGAATCCATATGGAACATTAAAAATGTCGTTGATGAAGTTGTCAAAAGAACACAGTTCAGTACCACTCTAAGGGACTACACACTGAGCTGGTACATGAAGCTTGTTCATGGAATTTCACATCCTAAGCCACTGAATCAAATTAAGAATGCACTGATTGTAGATTTCAAGAAACCCAAGTTAGAGTCACAATGTATTACAGAGATGAAATAGATCAAGTAGAAGGTGGCCAAACCTGTTTGGGAGTTCGATTAGAGATTCAAAACCTTAACAGTTCGATTGACTTTTTAGATCCCAGATGAACAGAACAAAGAATGGTTCATTGCTTCCCTCTTACCACACATCATAGTTCCTCTGATGCAATAGAATATTGCTTCGTAGTCTGAGGTGTTGGAGATCGCCATGAAGCTAGAATCAACCCCTATGGGAGAATCCAATTCACGTATGAGCCAGATCTTGAGTCAACTAACCAGTTTGTCTCTGCAGGTCAAAGACATGAAGAAAGATAAGGGAAAAGATAAAAGAGAAGACATATGGTGCATCAGATGTAGGACAAAAGGCCATGACAAGGAACACTGTCCCCTATTTAATGAATACTTGGCTTCTGGAGCTCCAAGCCCTTTGAAGCAAGTCACCTTACCTTGGTGCGAGGTATGCAGAAACAGACATCGCCATGGTGAGTGCTACTACATGAAAAAGTATGTTTAGACACCTACAAATTTGTATTTCACATTCTGTAAGTCTATTGGACATGATGATAGAGATTGTAGGGCCTATAATCTCATCCATGAAAGGTCAAGAGACATATACAAAATTCAAGGCGAAGTACAACAAGAAGGAAAAACTATGTAGTATAACTCTCATGGGAGAGGAAACTTCAATCCTTGCGGTGGATTTAGAGGACGAGGACGAGGACGAGGAATGGGTCAAGGCCGTGGATAGATCATCTGTTATAACTGTGCACAACTAGGACACCTCACAAGGGATATTCAGAACCCTTGTACCTCTTGTAGCTACTGCAACTCGTTTGAACATGTTATAGAAGATTGCCCTGTGATGATATCTAAACTTCAGGAGAGACAAGGACATTAGAAAAACCTGCAAGTGCAACTGATATATGATGAGCCTCGCGGAGAAGACCCTAGAGTCACTTTTATAACCATAGGAGGTGTTGTTACAGGAGAAGATAGACTGACCCAAGGGAAGATTACAAAAGACTCAGGAATCAGGAAGGCTACAGAGAAGACACAAATATTCGATGAAAAGAAAGAAAGACAAATGTTTTAGGAAGAAAGAAATGAATTCAGAGGAGACCAAGGTTCCTCATCAAGGACAAGACCAGAAGTGAGAGAATATAGAATGCCTTTGGCATTTGATCAGGCTGCTTCGCCAAAAGAAGGAAAAGAGGTAAGCAACCTCATGGAATTTTTGTATACTTGTATTAAGTTGGTTCAAGATGAAAGCATTATACAAGAGTTACAAAATTTAGTCAAACAATATGATCTAGGAAGGATAGACCCCTTACTCAATAGGGAAGTACACCAAATTGGTAAGAAGAGAAAGAAAAATAAGGAATTACATTTGAATGCTCAAATAGGAGAGTATGAGATAGATTATGTAGTCCTCGACTTAGGGTCAAAGGTCAATGTCATGACGAAGCAAACCTGGGCACTGATGGGAAAACCAAAGTTGATTTATTTCCCTATCAGGCTTAGGATGGCTAATTAGCAGGCTGTAAGCCCTTTTGGCAGATTAGAACATGTCCCTGTGGACATTGATGGAGTAAGAACATTTGTAGATTTTTTGGTAATTGAAATTGTTGATGACAATTGTCCTTACCCCGCACTGTTAGGAATTGATTGGGCCTTCAATAACTCTATTGTTGTTGATTTAAAGAAGTGATGCATGAATTTAGAAAAACATGGCCTTAGGGTCATCACATGTTTAGATCTAGATGAAGGTCAGTGGTACACATAACCTATCAGAGAAGAAGACCACACATATGCACTAGAAAACATATACAAATTAACATCCAGATAACAGGATTACATTAATCCCACAACCGATGGAAACTTAAGTTGGTGAAGTGATAGCGCATGTTCATCAGACTTATAAGAAGCACTAGAGAACTGGAAGAATAATATGTATGAAGTATCTACAAGAAGATGTGCTAGACTAACCGGATGATTTCGCTGGATGTACACAACAGTAAGTAACTTACCCACATTTGATGGTCTGAACCCTTTAGAAAAATTCTTGTCTGACTTTGAAGAAAGTGTACCAATAGATATTACTGCCAATGGATGAGGCCTTGAAATACACACCATCAATATGGTGGGGGGCACACAAAAGTAACATTACAGATTGGATATAGTGTCATACCCTGATGACAACGAGGTTATTAGCACAAGTAGAAGGTTGCGAAGTTTGCTACATAGGTCGAAGCTGCCCAAAGGACCATGTGAGAAGTTGTGAGGAAGATTGGAGCAATATCCCTCAAGAGCAGTGGGTACACAAATTCATCAACATGTTGGACACGACACCTATCAACTGGTAGCTTCAAGCAGAGCTAAGCCTCATCACTACAGATTGGAAAGGTATGACTCGGAATTTTTTAACTACCTTATTATTTGAAAGTCAATATCCTTAAGTAGATCAAGCATTACAGATTGTGAGACATAAATTATTTGAGGAGGTATCTAGACTTCCCTTAGAATAGGAAGAGGATGAATGGACTGCACCTCTCCAAAAAATGCAAGGTTGTTACAACATCAATGACGATGAAGACGATGATCCGAGGAAGGTGAACATTGCAGAAATGGAAGGTCAAAGAGATGTGGAAGGAATAGGAGTTGAGATACCATTTATTGGACAAATGATTAAGATTAAGAAAGTCAATATTGGAATAGAGAAGACACCAAATTTTTCAAATGCTGGGGATTATTGGGATGTTGCTACCATTGATACAATTACAGAGTTATTGCATGAATACCAGGACTTGTTTCCAACCATGTTCACTGATATGAAGGGCATTAAAGGGAATATGGGTGAGATGAGGATTCCTTTGAAGCCAGATTATAGACCAGTCAAACATAGACCTTACATACTAAACCCTAAATATAAGGAAAAAGTGAAAATTGAGCTTGAAAGAATGTTGGAAGCAGGGATTATAGAACCTGTTGAAGAGTCAGAGTGGATAATCCCTATGGTGGTGCAAGAAAATAAAATAGGAGAGATTAGGATATGTGTAGATATTATGAAGTTGAATGATGCTTGTTTGCATGACCTCTTCCCTACACCATTCACTGACGAAGTGTTAGATAATGTGGGAGGCCAGGAAGTATATTGTTTTATAGATGGATTTTCAGGATACCATCAGATCTGGATTGCCAAGGAAGATCGCCATAAGACCACATTTGCAATAGAGTGGGGATGTTATCAGTATACAGTGATTCCATTTGGATTAAATAATGCCCCAACCATCTTTTCCAGAGTGGTGGTCGAAGCATTCAAGGAATTTCTGCATAAATTTCTAGAAGCATATTTTGATGATTGGACTGTTTTTAGTTTATTGAAAAATCATATTGAATGTCTAAGGATAATGTTGGACAAATGCAGACAGTGTCAAATTTCTTTGAACCTGAAGAAATGTATTCTTTTCACCATTTGGAGTGTTGTTAGGTCATATTGTATGCAAGCAGGGATTGCTGGTAGATCCATCCAAGATCGCCATTATAGTTGATCTACCCCCTCCTACTTCAGTTAAACAACTGCGCACTGCGTTGGGACACACAAGATATTACAGGAAGTTCATCAAAGGATATGCTCAGATCACAGCACCCATGGAAATGTTTTTGAAGAAAGATTGTTAGTTTAGTTGGACAGAAGAATGCAAGCAGAGATTAAACACACTGAAACAAAAAATGGTTACTACACCCATTCTGGTTTTTCTAGATTGGACCAAGGAATTTCATGTGCATGTTGATGCGTCTTACATTGCTTTAGGAGCTGTGTTAGCACAGCTAGGAGAAGGATATATTGACCACCCGTTATCCTTTGCTAGCAGGAAGCTATCAACCGCTGAGATCAACTACACCATCACTAAGTGAGAAGGATTGGCCATGGTGTATGCATTGCAAAAATTTCACCACTACTTGTTGGGTGAACACTTTAAAATGTTTACTGATCACTTCGTGCTGCAATACCTAGTCAACAAGCCAGTGTTGGGGGGAAGGATATGAAGATGGTTTCTGCTATTTCAAGAATATGATTTTGAGATCATAGTAAAGCCAGGAAGAATGAACAAAGGTCCTGACCACTTGTCAAGGTTGGAACATGGTGAAGAACCGACCAGTTTAGAGGATGCACTGCCAGATGCATAAATACTGGCCATTAGAAATATCAATGACCATTTTGCAGAGATAGCCTTGTTCATATCAACATGAATGGCACCTAGTGAGTACACAATTCCTCAAAAGAAACAACTAGTAGTGCGCGCTGCAGACTTCTCACTTATAGCTAGAAATCTATACAAGATGGGACCTAATGAGATATTAAGAAGATGTGTTATGGATGCAGAGTGACCAATGATCCATACAGAATCTCATGAAGGCCTCTCAAGAGGGAACTATGCAGGAAAATCAACTACGCAGAATATTCTAAGAGTTGGCCTTTGGTGGCCTACCTTACATAGAGATGCTAAAGACTATTCAAGAGCCTACGATGCATGCCAAAGAGTTGGGAAACCATCCAGAAGAGATGAAATGTCATTATCTCCACAGTTGACCTTACAAGCCTTCGAGAAATGGGCCATTGAATTCGTTGGACCTATAAATCCACCAGGAAAGTGTACAGGAGCAAGGCACATAATTACTTTGAATGAGTACTTGAATAAATGGGCTGAAGTAAGAACAGTCAAGGACTGTAGTGCCACTACAACTGCATGCTTCATATTTGATGACATCATAACCTAGTTTGGATGCCCAAAGATCCTTATGAGTGATCAAGGAACACATTTCATTAATAAGACAGTTGAAGCCTTGAATGAAGAATTTGCAGTCCACCATCAGAAGAGCACACCGTAGCATCCATAAGAAAATGGGATAGTTGAAGCATTTAATAATATCTTGGAGACACCGTTGATGAATATTTGCATTGTGAATAGGGATGATTGATATTTAAGAGTATCGACAGTATTATGGGCCTATAGGACCACTTGCAATAAACTAACAATGCAGACCCCTTTCAAGCTGGTATATGGTCTTGAAGTTGTTGTCCCAATGGAATATTTGGTACCAGGCCTGAGAATTGCTGCCTTTACAGATATGGATGACCCTAGAATTGTTCAAGAGAGACTTGCACAATTGGTTGAACTAGAGGAAGAGAGATTTGTTGCAGGATTCTATCAACAAGTACATAAGGAAAGAGAGAAGGCCTACCATGACAGGCACATCAGGAAGAAGGCATTTAAACAAGGTAATCTAGTACCGGTACATGACAGCAAGTTCATAACAAATCCTAGGAAGTTCATAACACATTGGCTAGGGCCATATGAGATCGCTTATGTTACAGAGGGAGGAGCTTCACAATTGAAAACGTTGAATGGAGAATGGAAGGACAATTTGTTGAATGGGAGTCAACTGAAGTTGTACTATGACAAATAGCTACCTTACAACTCTCAGTAGTAGCATAAATAAAAGGGTCTAGGTACCATGTGCAGTTGAAACTGGGTACCAGAAACAGAAAAGACATTTTTCACAAAAAAAAAAAAAAGAGAGGAAGGCATGGAGCAGAAAGAAGAGGCTACACTGCATAGTCAGGAATCGAAGTAAAACAGGAAGCTCATATGTGAAGTGCCTCGAGACGGGTCACAGGTGAGTGGTGGGTTCTATTGGCCCTTGGGTATGGAAGCAAGTGAATATCAAGGAATAAAAGGAAAAATGTGAACTTTGCGCAAGACACAATGACTATTATTGGGTCAAAGTGAGCAAAAGAGAAGAAAAGATGGAGCGAAGTACGAGAAAGAAATCGGTTGGATGAGGAGATCAAGAATGACAGATAAGAAAGGAAGAAGGACAATGGACAAGTCAGCAAGCGGAAAAATCCACCGTTGGATGCTTTGGAGCACCGCGCAAGAAGAAAGGAAAGACAGGCTGGTGAAGCCCTGAAAATATGGGTCAAAGTTGACCTAGGATTTTAGACACCTAGGGTTTTGGTATCTAGGGTTTTGGACACCTAGGTTTTGGCCTAAGGATGTTGGTGAGTGATTTTAATGTATAAATAAAGGTCATGAGAACCTAGTTTGGGTTGGTACGATATTGCTATCGATTTAGTGGTATTGTTGTGAAAGATTATTGTTGTGTGAGAGAGAAGTGCTAAGTGTGAGAACCTTCTGGTATTGTAAGATATTCATCTGGGTGCGAATATCAACCCTACAAATAGGTGCACAAGGAAGGGAGAGAAAGAGAGGAGAAGAGAAGAGATCTACTAGCTAAGAGCATAGACAAGAACTGTATGCTTCATATTAATATATTATAAAGAACAATTATGTGGATGTATCCCTAGAGAGAGGGTGAACCGCGTATATTTGGTGTTGTGTGTGATTGATATTATGTCTCTATCGTTGATATACTATGATTTCATTTCTGTGTTAGATTTGATAAGTAGATGTGAAGAGTAGATATAAGATGATAAGTGATATATGAATTTTGCACTGCCCTTGTGTTAGATCCACTTGATATTCCCCTCAGTTGTAGACATCCCTATCTTGCAACCCCCTCATAATTGCTTCAGGTGAGACTGTATTTTCTTTGCAGGTGTTGCCGAAAGGGCTAGTAGTTAGGGCTTGTTGGTGCGCTCTTGGAGATGAATCTCGAATCTACCCCTGTGCCAACATATTCATAGGAACTTTAAAAGATAACATTCAACATGAGGTTCTCCTTTGGGAACCCAAATCATTGGAGAATGCATTTAGGGTGGCAAGAAATGTTGAAAGTAAAAATATGGCTATGGCTACTAGAAGGACCAATCCTAACATCTATAGAGAGAATAATGCTCCTTCTTCTAAAACACCTCAACCTACAAGGTTGACACCTTAACAATTGGAGGAAAGGAAAGAAAAAGGTTTATGATTTAATTATGACAACAAGTACAGTAAGGGACATAAGTGCGGTGAGAACAAATTATTCTACATAGATTGTGAAGAGGAAGAAGAACATGAACAAGAACAAGAACCATCTCAAGATGGAAACATAGAATCAATTTCATTCGAAGAGTTGAATCCCACGATATCGTGTAATGCATTGGCTGGAATTAGCACTCCTCAAACCCTCAATATCGAAGGATATATCAAAAAGAATAAGGTAATAGTCCTAATTGATTATGGAAGTACTCATATTTTCATTCACTATAAATTATCCAAAGATCTCAATTTCTTTGTATATCCAACACTAGAGTTTCAAGTAATGATTGTAGATGGAGGAACTATCAATTGCTCATGAAAATGCAATAATATCAATCTTACTATGGGGGAATATGTAATGAACAATCCAATTATTTCTATACCCATGGGTGGTGCTAATGTTGTACTAGGAATCCAATGGTTACAATCATTAGTAACAATGGCTTTTAATTTTCAAGAACTTTTCATGAAATTTTCAATGGAAGGAAACGAAATTGAGTTAAGAGGTATAACATGGAAACCTGGTAAGGTGATAAGCTCTAATGGCATGACAACATTATTGAAAAAGGGGCATCAAGGTGTTATTGCACAACTATGATCACTATATGTTCAAACATCTAAGCCATCTATTCCTCTAGATATCCAAGGGGTCATCGATAAGAATTCCAAAGTATTTGAATATATTCGCAAAGGTCTTCCACCCACTCAAAATCATGATCATGATATTCACCTAATTCCTAGGAGTGTTCCCCTAATATCAGGCAATACAAATACCCTTATACCTATAAGAGTGAAATTGAGCGCATGGTTGAAGAAATGTTCGAGGATGGCATTATTAGACCTAGCCAAAGTTCTTACTTTGCACTGGTGGTAATGGTAGGAATTATTATACCTAGCCAAAGTTCTTACTCTACATCGGTGGTAATGGTATTCAAGAAAGATGGCTCATGGTTTATGTGTCCAGATTATAGAGAGCTCAACAGTATCATTATTAAAGATAAGTTTCCCATTCCCATCATTGATGAATTGTTAGATGAACTACATGGAGAAATCTATTTCACAAAGTTGGATCTTCGCTCAGGGTATCATCAGATTAGAATGAAGGAAGAAGATATCCCAAAAACAACATTCTGAACTCATGAAGGCCATTATGAATTTTTGGTCATGCCTTTTGGCCTTACAAATGCACCTTCCACATTCCAAGGGTTGATAAATTCAATTTTCAAGCCCTTCCTTCAAAAATTTGTGTTAGTATTGTTTGATGATATACTAATCTATAGCAAGTCTTGGGAGGATCATGTATGACATGTTGACAAGGTGTTACAACTACTAAAGGAGCAACAACTATATGCCAAACCATCCAAATGTTTCTTTGGAGTGAAGGAGGTAGAGTATTTGGGTCATATTGTATCTCATGAAGGTGTCAAGGTAGACCCTAACAAGATTAAGGCCATGATGGACTGGCCGATTCAAAAAACATTGAAGAATCTTAGAGGATTTTTGGGTTTTACAGGTTACTATCGCAAGTTTGTTCGACACTATGGAAGAATAACAACACCTTTAACGACACTAACTAACAAGGATGCATTTTCATGGAATCCATAGGCAACTACAACTTTTGAACAACTTAAAGAGGTGATGTGCAAAGCTCCTGTCTTGACCACTCTAGACTTCACAAAAACCTTTATTTTGGAATGTGATGCCTCGGGAAATGGAATTGGTGTTGTCCTAATGCAAGAAGGAAGGCCCCTGGCTTTTGAAAGTGGACCACTCAAATTGGTCAATTGATGAGGGTAAGGGTTTGATACTGGAAAGGAGTAGGCTCAGGACTGGAGAAAGATCACGACAAAGGGGAATATGGTGATGTTGTCGATAATGCGAAGTTTAAGTAAGGATGACGTAAGGAAAAATTATGACCAGATGAGGCTTATATGGATGGATTCACCACTAGATAAGCCATTTCATTTCTACCCATTACTGTAATGATGAGGAAAATATGTTGGGTGTCAAAGTATCATTTTTGGATAGGTGATTGGACTTTCGGGTGGTGAATTTGATGTTGGATCATGGTTCATGACATAAGATAGGTTCGTGAATTGCTTAAGGACGAAATATATTCGTGTCTTATCATTGCTATACATGCTTCATATTTTGATATGATTTTTCCCTTAACCATGTTCAAGAGCTATGAGAGGATTGATTAAGTTTAGGCATATGGGTCTGAGGGATAGGTGCATGGGTTTAATACTAAGGTCATAAGATCTAGTATATATTTTCATACTTATTGTAGTTTTATGAGCATAGGAAAATAAATACCATGTTACCTTTGATTTTACCTTTGTATGATTAATACCCATAGCAAGTGCGACTGCTTGTAAATTCTCAGAATTCATCCCTTTAGACTTAAGTTTCTTGAAAACTTGCTACGGGAATATCCTATACTTCTTTTATTATGTGCTTATCTTCTTTTGTATTTGGTTCTGTAGGGTGATCATGTGAGTCTGAAAAAGAGTTCTAAAGGGGCTCTTTGACCTTCCCCCATGCCGAAGATGTTGTATATCTATATGCAAGAAGATTCAACATTTTATATCATAATGGAGAAAATATGATAAGAGCATAAGAAACCAATCAAATTCCAGAAGTACATTTATCACCTAGCATATGATCTAATACCTAAAAAGAAATTTCCCTTCTTTTGATGATTATTGACAAAGGTAGCATTCAACAGTGAAACAGGGAATATTTATATGTTTTCCAAAAGAACAGATCCCACCTAACTTGCTTCAAAGATTTACTATCATTGGATGGTTGTAGATAAATTTCACAGTATAAGTAGATTAGACTCCCTAGTTAGGGCTCCACTCTTAAGAAGTTTCCTTCTTAGGTAATGTAGGCTTTAGATGTCAGACCAGTAAGTTGACTTAGGGTGATTCTCAAATGGACATTTTCTTGAGGTAATTATGTTGTTGATTAATCTGGAGTTTGTATCTCATGAAAGACAATAGTGACCTTTTCTCTTTTGTTTTAGATGACAAAAGTGAATTTTTCAATCAGACAAGTATAAATGAGACATTTCTCAACCAGAACCCACTGTCAGCAAGCCTGTTCAGTACTCTGGTGGGGTAGTTGTGATAATTAGTGAGAGGTGCCTTCCCCAGGCAGAATACCCCATTGCCAACAGGCCTGTTCAGTACCCTGATGGGTTTGCCTAGTCATACCACAGACCGGTACCCGCTGCTAGCATTCATGTTCAATATCCCAGCGGGTTAGTCTCTTAAACCCTTTTTCCATCAGAGGCTTCTTGTCCATAGTCACCTATTTTGTTTTTTATTAAAGAGTGCTTTGCACGGTGACAGGGGAGGCTCGTTTGAAAACCTTTTTACAGGCTGGGATGGTATTGGGTTGGAAGGCATATACTCTTCTTTTGAATGTCTTTTAAATATTTGTCTGAAGGAAAAATAAACTTTTTATGCACATTATTTCTTTAGAGTGATCCAGATGTATAATTTTTTTTGAATTTGTCCATAAGAGAATGACCTAAATTTTCCTTAGGGTACTAGTACATCCTCTTCCATAAGAGTTTTGGTAGTGTGCCCATGGTAGAGAGTGTTCATATACTCATATGTTACTCTTTAATAAGATAATCCAATGAATACTATTGAAGTTTGGTTAGGGTGAGATAGTTACTTATAGGCTAATATAGTTTTTCCTTTAAATCATGATGAAATACTGGGTAAAGGCAACTTCTAGTCTTTGAAGTGGATTATGGTTCTTTGAGCAATCATAGGTAAGGATTGTGTCCCTATTTTATTTTGTTTTTAAGCAACAGAACCAAAAGAAATTATTTCTTCACAAGGGATATCATTTGATACTGCATTCGGCTTCTTGGTTCCAACTTAAGTGGTTGTTTGCATGGCTTCGTACTTCAGATTAATTGAAATAAGATTTTGAAGTATGTGTAGTATGCTTTGTCAATTAGGTAATATGTCTTGATAGTACTGTAGAAGGACAGACTTCTGGTACCGGACTAGTACTGAATCTGCTGGTACCAGACCAGAATATGATTTCTGGTACCGAAGTAGAACAGAGTATTGTTGATTCCTACAAACTGATGTTTAGCAAGTCTGTGAAGGATCAAATAAATTATAGAAATTTACTTACAAAAAAGAAAAGAAATTGCGAAAGTAAAACAAAAGGGGGTAAGAATCTCTCGTTACCTTCAACTTATTAACAAAATTCGATCCACACCTATGTACACAAATTTCAAATAAACTAATCAATCAATTTGGATCAGTAGGAGGGTCTCCTTCCTTACTGATTATCTACATATCTAAATTATGTAGTATACAAGTCAGGAATTCTTCTTTTGACAGAGGTTTGTTGTAAACTTGCAACCGGTGACCATTCACAAGTAGTGGTGTCTATTGTTCACTAATTTTCTTTATCCTGATTGAACCATTATCGTAGACAGTGTCAATTTCGTAAGGTCCCATCCAACGGGTGGTTAACTTACCTTTGAAGTTCTTGAATCTGTTGTCATACAATAGGGCCCAATCTCCTTGTTGAAATTTTTTCTTTTTGAGATACTTGTCATGTCATTTTGTTCTTTGTTCTTGAATGAGGGTAGTTCTTTGAAGTGCTTCCTGCCTGGTTTCATCCAATTCATTAAGCTACAAGAGTCTTTGTTGTTTTGTTGGGATTCATCCAAGTTCATGCCAATTTGTACTGCAGTCCTGAAGGTTTTGATCTGGAATTCTATGGGAAGAAGCACCTACTTCCCATACAACAACTCATAGGGTGTATGTCCTGTTGTATTCCTCCAGGTGATTCTATAAGCCCATAAGGCTTCTAATAATCTATCAGCCCAATCCTTATGGTGCAGCTGTACTGTTTTGGTAAGAATGGACTCAATAACTTTGTTGGTAGATTCTACTTGTCCATTTGCCTGTGGATGGTAGGGTGTAGATTTCCTGTGTTTGATTTGGTATTGTTCTGTAACATCTTTGACTAGATGAGAGGTAAATTGAGTTCCTTGATCAGTCACAATTTCTCACGGTACACCAAATCCAGTAAATATATCATTAGAAAGGAAATCTACCATTGATTGTTCACTTGCAGTTGGTAAAGCTTTTGCTTCAACCCATTTAGTCACGTAGTCAATGCATACACGTATATACTTTTTCTTTTTAGATGCAGGGTTAATGGGCCCTACAAAATCTAATGCCCATTTATCGAATGGTTCAATGACTACTTGGGTTTGAAGTGGCATTTGGTCTTGTGCAATAGGCTTACCCATTCGTTGACATTCATCACAATTGGATACATAGGTTTTAGCATCTCTGAAAATATGGGGCTAGTAGTAACCAGATTGCAGAACTTTGTAAGCGGTCCTCTTATTTGTGAAGTGTCCTCCACAAGGACCATCATGGCAGGCTTGCAAAATATCATTAATTTCATCTTCCCTTACACATCTCCTAATCACCATATCTGGTCCTATTTTGTAGAGGCAATCATCGTGCCACATGTAATTTGCACTTAGTTGAATTACTTTCTGTTTTTCTCTAGGAGACAATTTCTTAGGCATCTTCCCTGTCACAAGATAATTAGCGACATCTGCATACCACGGAGTGAATGTAGAAATAGAAAATAAATTTTCATCAAGAAAGTTATCTTCTACTAGTGCATTATCTCCCAGATGAATCATTCTAGATAAGAAATCAGCCACAAGATTATCTTTACTAGGTCTATCAATAATGTTGATATTAAACTCTTGTAATAATAAGAGCCATCGTGTAACTCTAGGATTTGTTACAGGTTTGTTCATTAAAAATTTGATGGCTGAATGATCAGTGTGTACAAAAGCTTGATATCTTGTAATATAGTGTCTAACTTTATTGATAGCATGGACTACAACTAGTAATTCTTTTTCTGTGACCATATAATTAAATTCAGCTGGAGACAAATTCTTACTAATGAAGTAAATAGCATAGGGCATTTGATTTTCTCTTTGTCCAAGGACTTCCCCAAGGGTTGTGTCTGAGGCATCGGTACAGAGATGAAAAGAAAGGGACCAATTTGGTCCTCTTAACATAGGGGTAGTTGATAATTTATGTTTTAGAATTTCGAAAGATATTTGGCATTCATCATCCCACTTAAATTCAGCTTCTTTAGATAATAATTTGAATAAAGGGGTAGCTAGGCTTGTAAAATTCGGAATGAATCTTCTATAGTAGCCAGCATGTCCTAAAAATCTACAGACTTCCTTTTGTGAGGAAGGTATTCTAATTTGTGTGATGATATAAATATTTTCTGGATCAACTCTCATTCCAGAACCAGAAATGTGATGTCCCAAAAGAATACCTTCAGTGAGCATCATTTTTTATTTTTCATTACTTAAGGAAAGGTTTGTTTCATTATGCCTAATCAAGACTTTTTCTAGACTGGTCAATGCTTCCTGGAAGTCTTGTTCGTGGACTGTAAAGTCATCGATGTAGACTTCCACATAATCATTGGTCAAGTCAGAGAAAATGGCTAGGACAACTCTTTGAAAAGTGGTTGGGGCATTGCAAAGTACGAAAGGGAGAACCCTATAAGCATATGTGCCCCAAGGGAAGGTGAAAGTGGTCTTATCTTGGTCTTTGGGTGCTATTTGTATCTGGTTGTAACCACTAAACCCATCCAAGAACGAAAAATACTTCTTTCCAGACAGGGTATCCAACACCTGATCAATAAATGGTAAGGGAAAATAATCCCTATGGGTGGCTTTGTTTAACTGCCAGAAGTCTAGACATATCCTCCACTTACCATTTTTCTTGGGAATTATGACAAGTGGAGATACCCATTGACTATCTGAAATGGGGTATATGAGATTGGCTCAAAGGAGTTTTTGAAATTCCTCTTTTACAATATCTTTAAGGGTTGGATTCATCCTTCGTTGAGGCTGTCTAACTGGTCTAATTTGGTCATTAGTGTAGATATGATATGTGCACATGTCAGGGTGAATGTCTTTCATGTCTGCATAATCCCATGCAAAGGCATCAAATTGTCTTTGGAGCATTTCAATCACTTGTGTCTTTTGTTCTGGTTCCAAACTAGAGTTGATGTACAACAATTTTCTTGGGCTAATCTCAACAAGTTCAGTAGTTTCTTCCCTATCTGAGGAGGCTGGTGATAAAGTATATAATTGAGTGATATCAGGGTGCCAAGTTTGTTGAAATTCAGAACTAAAAATATGTGACAATTCTGCAAAAGACCTTGGGCATTCAATGCAATTTGTGTCAGCCAAAAATAAGCTTAAGACTTGTTCATCTGATTGTTCTTGTATTCCTCTTACTTGTTCAAGTGTTAACAGAGGTCTGATGCAATCTTCCTCTCCATAAGGGTTTTCTAACCAAATAGGTATTTCCTATGCCAGTAGGGTAGGACGGAAGAGGACAAGTTTTTGGCTATGTGTGCTATTGTAGGAAAATCTCCCTGTGGACAGGTAGATTGCCTCAAAGAGCTTGACTCTAACTCTAAGACAGAAAATGCTTAACGTGGACATTGACTTCCTTTAAAATCTATACAAACTAACACATGAGAAGGAAGGAGAACAAATGTACCTCTTTATCGACATTTTTCCCTGCATGCTCCAAGTTGAGCTCCGATCCTTTGCTCCTCGCTAAGTCCTGTAGACAAACAAGATACGACCACTTCCTACTCTATTGATATTAGCTTGAAAACATATCTATCAATCAATGATAAGTTCATGTAACATTAGACACAAACTAGAAAGAAACATGCCAAGCGTGTCATATTAATGAGAATAACGACAACAGTACTTACAATCGTAGATGCGAATGAGACAGCTTCGTCAAGTCCCCTTTGTCTAACCCTTGCTCGAAAGATCCACAACCTGGATAACAACAGCTTCAATGATCACTCTCCTTTGGCTGACTGTGTGTTTCCTATGAGATCATAGGTTTCATGCTAGCAATTCTTCCCAATCAGCTCTGTTCCAACACCACTTATGAGATCATAAGTTTGGTGTGATTCTCCTTTTTTCCTTCCTCTTTCACCATTAGAAAGCTTGCTTATATATCCTTGGAGAGGCTCTAACCACTTGAGATATCATTGGGGAAGGTGAGGATTTTCCTCCTTCAGTTGAGGATCTACCCTAAGATCATGGCTGGACTAGGGATTCGAGCTCAACTGCATTCCAAGAATGAAAAGATGCTTCACCCATTCATCTCAACAACTTAAAAACTACCCAGAATAGGTAGAGATCCCTCAAAAGGGCCATCAGATCGTTGTAGAACTCCCTAGTAGGCTTTAGGGGGGTGCCAGCGCTCTCAAAATCTATAGCGCTCCCTCAAAAGGGACATCAGAGCGCTGTAGCGCTCCCTAAGAAGCTTCAGGGGAGCGCCAACGCCCTAAAGGTGGATATCGCTCCTTCAGAGGGGGAAGGGGAGTGTTATAACACTCCCTGAAGCCTTATAGGGGAGTGCCAACACTCCCTAGACTGATATAGGGGAGCGCTCACCCCTAAAACCTTTGATCAAAAGCTCTCTTCAGGTGTTAAGAGTTCCTTGACTTCAGTTAACCAGTTCTCCTTCTCCAAACCCAGTGTATGAGATGTTTTAAGTGCCTCCTTAGTGTTGTCGTTAAGGCAGTATGCTTGAACAACATTTGCGACACTTATGAACAACTTGCGACACTTGTGAAAGTTGTAAGGAAGATGCGACACTTACGACAATTGAGAGGAATATGCGACACTTATCCAATTGAGTAAATTTGACGTGTAACATGTGCCATTGGATATAGTCATCTCACCAAACCGATAGCTGATAAAGGCATATGTTGTGGCCAACCAAGGGTGGCCAAGAACCACAGGGTGTCCTGGTTTGGAGGAGGATTTAGAATAGATGACTAAAAAGTCTACTGGATATTCCCAAGAAGCTAGAGTGACTGTGACATCATCTAGACTTCCTACAGGGCTAATGAATGACTTATTTGCCAACTCAATCATGGTTTGGGTTGGTCTTAACTGGTTGATTTGGATCTTTTTCATAGTGTAAAAATGAATTACATTAATAGCTCTGCCCAAATCACTGAGTGTGTTTGGTATAGAAATGCCATTAATTTCGACAGTGACTACTGGATTTCCAGGGTCATTATATTTGTATGGCATTTTAGAAATAAATTCAGATAATTGTCCCACTACCTGAATAAAGGGAGGTTCCTTCTTCTTCCTTCCTAGTTTCTTAATGCAAAGATCCCTTATGATTTTTGTGTATATAGGGATATCCTTAATGGATTGCAGTAGAAGTATTTTTATGCACACATTTCATAATTCATATTCTATATATTTGTGCAAGGGTGGGTCAGGTTTCTTCACTAATAGTCTTTCGGGGTAAGGTGGGAGATTAATTTGTTGGGGAACTCGTACAGACTAAGAAGTGATTGGAATAGGAGGAGAGGCCTCTTCTTCTGCAGGGGTGGTTTGAGTGTTTTCTTCCTCAGAATGATTATCATTTTCTTCCTGAATTATTACTGCAGGATCTGATTGGTTTACAACTTTCCCCGATTGTAGTTGAATTTCATAGGTGGGGAAGGTTTGAACTTTTTTATTCTGCACAGGGTGGGTGGGTTGATTATTGGGGTTAGGGATTAGCTGGGAAGGGATTGTTGTTGGTCTTGGAGGATTGTGGGTAGCTTAGTTTTGTGGTTGTTGAGTGGCATTTATAGATACTTGATGTTGTTGATTAGGGTTCAAGGGGGTTGTACATTGTTGTTGTATATGAGGTGGGAGTAAATCTTGCATCTGTGGTGGGTTGAATCCAGGTAGTAAATGGGAAATGTTTGCAGGGTATTGTGGATATGTAGGGTAAGAGGGATTTCAATACATAGGTCCCCTCCAACCTTGTTGCCAAGGTTGAGTTTGCTGAGGTGTCCATTATGGATAGGTCACTCGGGAAGGACCCCATTGTTGTTGTTGATATTGTGTATTAGGGTCATAAAATGTATTGGAATTTTGGGCTCTCCAAGGTCTTCTAGAAGGGTATGGTTGTTCTTGTGAGACTCCTCCTCCCCTATACATGGATTGTAGCTCAAGAAAGGTTGGAAACTCAGATGTGGGGTTTTCTAGTGTACAAAAACCACAAATTTCTATGACATTTAATGGGAATTCTTTCTCGTTGTTGTGGTTCTTTTGGCATCTATGACAAAATATTGCTAAAGCAACTTCTTCTTCTTGTTTCTTTTTCAGTTTTAGAGTATCTATCTGGTTACTTATTGTGCTCAAGATGTATGTTTTAAAGTTCTCCAATAAGTTTCCTAACTCAGTTCTGGTGACAATCCCTGAGCTTTGTTTTGTATTTCTGCTAAAAGGATCTCTTGGTCCTTTGCCTATTTTAGCTTGTTTTCTTGAGTATCTCCTATAGTAATCTGCAATTTCTGAAAAATGTTTTTGGTGTACATCTCCTAAACTCAACAAGTTTAAAACTTTTATGCAATCATCTCTAAGACCTTTCAAGAATACAGTTCTTACTATAGCTGGGTCTTTGGTGAATAGTTTTGAATTTTCATAGTTGTATAAGAACCTTTATAATTAGTCTTCAGGACTTTCATCTTCTGTTTGCTGCATTTTTAAAATGTCGTTTTTAACATTATCCTTACAATAGTCTTGGTATTTTCGTAAAAATGTGTCTTTCATTTGATCCCAAGAAAGGATTGTATTTTCTCCTAAGCTCATGAACCATCTTAAGGCTGAATCTTTCATTGTAGTAGGAAAGAGATTAAGTTTTTGGGCATCATCTGAGTAGTTATATCTTCTACATAATATGTCAAACTCGAATAAAAATAAATCTGGATCTTCAATTGACATGCCTCTGAAAGTGAGTAACGATGATAGTGGGATATTCTTCATGCTGATGTTTATGGAAATATCCAAGATTGAAAACCCAAAAGTCTCGGTCTTTGTGGCTGCATTTCCTTCTTCTTTTGCCATTCTACTGATGGATGGTTCAAAAACTGGATTTTCTGTGTCTCTTAAATGTTCAGCAGACTCACGTTCTTCCTATCCCAATACTGATTCTTCCGTTTTAGGTTCTCCTTCTGGAGCCTCGTTGGCTCCCCTTGAATTTTATGTTGGTGGAATTTTTCCTACACTAGTGTCAGTTGGATTAGTGAGGGGGGTTGTTTTTGAATCTTTAGAGCTTACAAATCTACCTTTGTTATCTCTATATCTATGCATAAAATGGATTTTTGATTCTTTAACTGAATTGAAATCCTAATTCTATCTAAAAGATAAGAAGGCAACCTGGCTTCGGAGAACCCCACTCTAGTGGTCGCGTGGCTCTTCACTCACATCTTAAACGTTTTATCCTCCTCTCTCAAGCAGACTTAAAAAAAAAATTATACAAATAATCTAGGCTAAAAATCACTTCCTATCGTTTGCAACTCCCCGACAACGACGCCAAAATGTTGTGTTGCTTATATGTTTAGTATAATGAACTCATTAATTATCAATCCAGGATTCATAATCAACAGAGTTACAAGACACCAGTAAGAAAGGTAATTTCTAATGTCACGAGTATAGAATTAAACTAGATTATGCATGCTGGAAACAAATCAAAATAGCAAATTGTAATGCACTTTGGTTGTCTTTCACAGAGAGGCTATCCACTCCATTATGGAACATGCAAGTATGAGATGGAGTTGGTTTGACAGATCAAATCTGTTATCTGACCCAGAAAACTAACTATGCAATCCACACTTCTGAAAGGGAAATCACACATCAATCATCAAGACATAGCATGGGTAGTTCAATAGTCAATATACTGAGTATGATGTGGTTCACAATGTGTTTTTGTGGACTTCACTAGTTCTCCTTCAAATATTTCTGACCACTATTGCCAACATTCATGTCTAAAAACCAAATTCATAAAAACATAGCATATGCAAAAACAGAGCAAGTAAATATCTCTAAACAATTATATAATGAAAATCTTAGTCTAAGCTGTACTGCTATCATCTAACAGAGTTAAAGCTTTAGCTGATTTAATGTTTACACTACTGAAAACAAATGCTAATTCTAATCTATGAATATGCTGACCTTTGTTGGGCGGTGGGCCCTTGCCGCTTCAACAGGTTAGCTACTGAAGTCTACAGTAGGCTTGTCTTCAACCCACACATTACTCTCTTTCAAATCTCAAAACATAACATCAAACTTTTGTTAACAACTCAACTCATATTCAATCATAGACAATCAAGACATGGGGATAAATGGTGTTCTTCCATTAGTCTTCACTCAGAATATGTCATGCAATATCATACACTATTTCACATGCTGGTAATATGCTAACTCTCCTACACTTCCACCATCCTTGCCACGACTATTTAATAGTCTTAGTCGTGAAACACAAGGAGGTGAAATGATTTGAAAATTAGTCAAATGTTTAAATTTAATTATTCGGTTACATCTTTTAGCTTCATCCTCATGACACGAAGTGCATGAGGATGAGGCAATCAAAAAAATATTCTAACATAGCCTTGATAAAGCAAATAAGCATCCACCAATTGTCTTGGGCGATCTGGAGCTAAACTTGGTACATTCGGTTCTCTATATTGGTACCAGATCATGACAGGTAGATGATACCAGATCACAACAGTGCGCAAATGGTGGTACCAGATCACGACAGTCCATAGCCATTGGTACCGGATCACAACAGACGAGATTTTAGTACCGGATGCATTTGGTACCGGATTCAGACAGTGGCAGTCTTGGTGCACAAGTACCTGATAACTGAGCTGGTACAGGAAGGCTGGATATCTAGAGGTCAAAGATTATACATGGTAAATTGAAGCATTAGTACATGCAATATTTAATTCCTTAACTTCAATAAACCACAAAATGCATGAATTAACCATACTTTACCTTATGACCTTATCACTGGCTAATGGTAGTGTTCTTGTCATTCACCCAAGCTTTAGGTAGGCCAAAAAGGTATAGATGAAGAGTATAATAGGGTAATGGGGATGTCAATTTTGGGTCTCAACAATCATCAATTTATTAGAGGTGGTATCTTAAATCAGGAGAGCTAGACATTTCAATTAGTCCACATGTTTCATCACTCCTATTAGCCCATTTGGCTTTCTTATCATCATCAGTGGGTTCTTTTTCCTTTCCCAAGGTAATTCGTTACAAGCCTTTACTTCTTAATAAATCTTCCATATGAGATTTCCATTGGAAGTAGTTGGTGATGGTAAGAAAAACATTACTTGTAGAAGCCATATTAAATATGCAGATAATATGAATTTAAAAACTGAAACTGGTGATCTAGATAGAAATAGCTCAAAAAGTTATGCGGTTTTTAAAAAACGGCACTGAAAATAGACTTCGGATGTGAGAGTTATTCCCTTTTAAAAAAAGGCATAAATGATAACCAAATGACCACGTGATAGTGTAAGTTTCTTTATGAAGTGACCCACTTTTATAAAGAAAAGTGGGGATTACTTTTACAATGAAGTTACTTTATAACAGAAAATTTGCATGCAAAATAAATAACTCTAAAATAAACTATTAAAGCTACTTATAGTGATTCACTTTTATACTTGAAGTGAAATACACTTTACAATTTTAGCATGAACTTTTTCAAAAAAAAGTAACAAAAGTAAGAATTGAACTCAAGACCTCTTACTTAATAAGGCAACTTTTAACCAAATGATCTAGCAAAACATATTGTAATTTTTAGAAGGAGGATTGGGGGTGTGGGTGTTGTTGTTGTTGTTGAAGACAACCTTGGAGAGCGTGTTCAAAAAAAACTATTTTCACACAAGAAAAAAAATTTGCTTCTCGATGACAACAAGGGTTAGATCTCGGATAACTTACTCGGAAGATGCACCTTTTCCTATCTATTTATGATTTTCCGAGATCGCACAGGGCATGGGGCAAATAGAATACGTATATCTAAAAGAGTAGCAACCTGGAAATAAATAATACAAAACTGAAATAAAACCAAAATACTACTCTGCAAAAATTTAAAAAATGCGTATTCAAGCTTTATACCTCCAGATCTAACTCTAATGGCCATATCTTGGGGAAAAAGAAACCTTTTTGAGTGAAAAGAAAAATGTTTCTGAATGAAACACATGCTCCAGACGCAATGGAACAATCCTCTTAGTCCATAAATATACATAAATGACATAAAATGGAGATGAGGTAACTCGGCTTCACGATCTTGATCTACAATATGAGCAAGTCTTCAAACAGGCTCCGATACCCTATTTGACAACACAAGTATTCCAACAGAGGATGAACACATTCAGTAACCACTCACATAACCAGATCAAATATCAACACACCAAGTTTTTCACGTCGTAAAACCCCTATGGGGAAACATTCACAGCCCAAGCCAACACAGCCACTTGGAGAAATTTATTAATGCAAAAGAAAAAGATTACAGAGAGATTTTACAAGAGAGTTTCTCACAATCGATCATCAGAAAATGACCCTGCATGATCTTTAAGTACATATCATGGACCAATCACGTGTTAATCCATGGATCAATGGTCGTTAATATCGAGGAGATTATGAAACGTCAGATCACTCTATGTCGAGAACATATCGTGACCGTCGGATATCCTAACTACAAATGCATACTAATACATACTAAAGAAACACACTTTTACCCAACGACACATTATACCAAGTATATCTTAACTAAATCCTAAGTGTCTAAAATATCCTAACAGATGGTTCTCATTTACTTCGGGGCTTCAATTATTTGCGGCTCTCGAATTCTGGAGTAGCAACTCCTTCGGAGTGATTACCTACCGAATAAGTCATACAATAGTGGTGACTGCTTGTTGTCGGTTAACACTTCCACTTACACTATCCTTCCATTTTACTTGATCAACATTCTAGAACACTCTCAAATTAGATCGAGAGTATGCGTTATCTTCGGCTTTCGACACTTAGGGTGATTTCTCCTTCATTGTCCTTTAATATTCCAAAGTTCATTTCACCGAAGTAGATCATACGGTTGGATGCTATTTGCACGATGAAAGGTTCTCGTTCATTTCATAACTTCGGGACTTTAGGCATTTGTTGGTGGTGAAACTCCCGAAGTAAAAACTCTCAAAGTGACGTAACTTGTTGATGTGGCACTGAGTGAGTGGTTGTCACATGTCACTTAGATTCATGACTCACGCATACCTAAAATGCCAACTGAACTTTGACACTTGTATTCATCTGATTACGCCACATGTCCTTGCTGACATAGATCTCCTCATGTGGAACATGTTCTTCTCCTTGATCTAGCGGTCAGGATACTTCCCGAAGTGTTCCTCATATCGAACGACTAATGTCCACTTCGGGACTTCGGGTAATTTGATTTCTCCACTTTCCAATTTTCCCGAAGTGAGAGTCCCTGAAGTGTAAACCTTGAGTGACTTGACTTCATATAATGGTCATTCTTTAACCCGAAAAGGCTTAACATGATCCAACGACTGTCAGGAATTTGGGTATTTGATATCTAAGGCCTTTGCCTAGTTTATCCTATCATTCTACTTTCCTTGATCTGACGGTCGGGATATTTCCTGAAGTGTTCTTCAGATCAGACGGTCCTCAATTACTTTGGGACTTCGGCCTTCAGGTGTCTTACTTGTTCTCAACCCTTTTCTCTTGAAGTGGTCTGTGCTAAAGTTTGACCACTATTCTGATCCAACGATCATTGTGTATTTTCCAGATCCGATGGTCCTCATTTACTCTAGGACTTCGGGGCTCCGACCTTTGTCTTTCTTACTTCTCATTTTACCCGAAGTGATATTACCCGAAGTGTAATCTCCTCACAACTTTTAACCCGAAATGAATGTTTTTTGTTGACCATGAAATTATATCAATGAATCAATCTTCCTATGATGCTACTTTTCCTTATTTTACTTCCAACGACTATTCTTTTTCCCAAAAAGTTACCTATGATCGGATAGCTCACGTTTACTTTAGAACTTCGGCTAAAATTCCTTCATGAACACTTCGGTTGATTTTACCCGAAGTGGTTAAATCCAAGTTGACCATGCATATGTCACTTCCATGATCTATGGCTCTTGACTTACTCTGTCCTTCCACTCAACATGATCCAACGGTCGATGTGGATAATGGAACCATAACTTGCGTGTGGTTTAGTTCATCGCCGAAAATCCTCAATTTGAAGTTGTGTAATTGTTGGTGGATAAACCACAATCGTCGATCTTTGAGTCAATGAGATCTGACAATCTAGAATAATTGTGGGATTGGAAATAATGTGTAGTTTAATTCTCCCTTCACGCTTCACAATAAATCCATGTCTTTGATCTGGCACTTGCATATCCAACGGTCCTAGTTTGTCCTGTGGGGATTTCAATCCTGATCACGTTTCTACACTGCGCTTTCCCTTCTGAGCTTCATGTGCATCATCGATTGTTGACATCAATGAAAATATGTCCAACAATATTCCCCTTTTTCATTGAGGAAAACACTCTAAATTCATACACACTCCCCCTGTGATGATGCTTTTCTCTATGAAGTTACTCTCCCCCTTTGACATCAATGGAAAAGGGTTTCTCCCCCTAGGTTAATGCTCTATCTGTCTGTATGTTGTTGATTATAATCTAGACTCAGCTAACTCCTCCTGCAATCATACTTTTGCGGTCATAACTGAATGACTCCCCCTATCAATATTATCTCTCTGCTTCTAACTTCTCTTCCCCTTTGTTTCTGAAGGGGAAATTCTTCTTGAAAATATCTCTCTTATACCAATGTATAACCTGCACTATTCTTGGGCAGATAAAGACCTGTAATAAACTATGTCAGATCCTGCATAGATTTATATCATTAAACTATAATTCTTTCAATGGTCCTATTCATTTTATGTGCTTCAATGCTCATAGGAGCATCAACATGAATGAATTTTATCTCTTCCCTAATTTCTCCTTCCCTTCTTTGTTTTTAATTTTTCTTTGAGAAGGAGTTTCAATGTACCATTTGTTGGGTAATGGATAATATTATTGTATGACATTATCAAGTTTTGGAGTTGTGTCAGATTTTTCATTAGGAGTTTTCATGTCTTGAGTTTGACCTACTTTATATGCATAGCTTTGATTATTATATTCATTATTAGAATTTTTACCCACCAATCTCCTATTATTAACTTCATCAATATCAGGAGCAATATTTCCATCATCTTTCTTGTTTGGTACTTCAGATTTTATTTTCCATGTATCATTATTTTGTTTGTTAGGGTTTCCTATTTTTAGGGATTGCATTGGTAATCTACATTCTTTGGTTTTATGACCATAGTTGTTGCATTTTTTACATTCAATATTGAAGTTTTGCAAAGGAGTAAATGAGTTGTAGTTTCTCTTCTCTATATTGTACCTATTGTTCTTATATCTTTGGATATTTCTATTATTATATTGTCCATAAGCTTTGTAGTGTACTGCCTTATGTCCAAAATTATTGCAAGAGTAACAATATCCAATGAATAGATATTTATTAGGGGGATTCCTTCTAATGATTGTATTCTTTATGTCATTTTTTACTTTAGTAGGGAATGTTGATTTCTGTTTATGTGGAACAATGTTCAATGGTATCATATTTTCCTTAATATCTTCTCTTCTTAAGGAGTCCTTTAGAGTATCTCCATAACTAATTGGTATTTTGACAGATCCTTGTGATGTAGAAGTTGATTATTGGGTGTATCCCAAACCAAAATTGTTGTTTGGTGAACTTTGACTACTGAGGATTTCATCCAAGATTTTTAAACTATTTCCAAAGTTTGATCTCTTCTTTTCTTTCTCAAGTTCACGTTTTAGCAGCTTAATCTCAACTTCTAGTTTCTCACATGCTTTTTTTTTATCACTAAGTTGTTTTAAAATGATTTCTTTAGTTTTATTATCTTCTAGGAGCTAGGAATTCAAATTATTGATGGTTTGTTCTGACTCCTTGAGGGTTTTGGAAACTTCCCTTTTGATTTAGTAGCTTCTTTAATCTCTAGAAGCTCTCTTCTTAGTACCCTATTTTGTTTTTTATTTTTTTCTAGTTCTTCAAAGACACTAAGGATTTCTTCTTCGAGGTTACCTTCTTTTTCATCTTTTGAATGCTTATCATCATGCATTTTCATTCCCATAAATAGAAGCTATGAATCTCCATCTTCACTTATGTATGCATAATTGATGTCTTCTTTAGAGTATAATTTTTTCTTTTTCTTATAAAATTTCTTCTTGTATTGGTTTTCTTGGTTGTGAACTTATTCATCATTTTCCTCCTGTATGGGATAGGGACAATTGTTGGAAAAGTGTTAAATTCTACCACATTTGAAACATTTGAAAGGCAACTTTCCTTTATATTTTCCAAATCCTTTATGGAGTTTCTTTATAAAGTTGGTCTCTTCTACATCTGATATATCTGATAACTTATCAAAGGTCTTTTTCTCTTGCCTCATATTTGTCTTAGATGCTTTAAAGGTTGTTTCATCTTTTGTTGATTTATCATTCCCTGTTCTCATTTCATATGTTGTAAAAATTCCATGAAGTTGATCAATTGTGAGTGTGCTTAGATTAGTTCTATCTTCAATTGTAGAAATATTTGCATCATATCTCATAGTTAATGATATTAGTATTTTTTGCACAATAGGTTTATCTATAATTTCTTCTCCTTCTGCTCTGATTGAGTTAACCACTTCATCTACCCTATGAAAGTACTCAACAATATTTTCTTCTTCTTTCATTTTCATATTTTCAACTGAGCTGTAGAAGTATGTAGTTTGGCTTCCTTGACTTTGTCATCTCCTTCACATACAACCTCCAACTTGTCCCAGATTTCTTTGGTTGATTTACAATGCATAACCTTTACACAGATAGAATTTGTCAACCCTCCTAGAATTGCATTAACTTCTCTTGGGTTGTTATTGCACATTTTATTTCTTGCAACATCTTTGGGTGGAGTAGTTGGTACAGTGTAACCATCTTCAATAGATTTCCAGACATCAAAATCAAGAGATAACAAGAATTTTTTCATTCTTATTTTCCATAGAGAATAACCTCCTCCATTGAACACTAGGGATTTTTTATTAGACATTCCCTCTTGTCGATCCATCTTTAGGATCTACCTTCCAGTTGTTTGATTGTGCTGAAGGCACCCACTCTAATAACAATTGTTGGAATACTGAGAGGGCAGGGTGAATCAGTATTACCTTTTCTTCACAATTAACAATTATTTTTTATATTTTATTGATCACAACAATAAATCAACAATGAATTGTATGCAAAATCAATTATATAAATATATTTAACATCAATTACAAGTTTTATAAAGAATAGTGAAGGACACCAATCCTATTTAGAGCACCAACTCTAGGAGACACCAATCCCCTTATTCAGGGCACCAACCCTAGGAAGCATCAAATCCCTCGTCTTTACGTCACCAACCCTTGGAAGCACCAACTCCCTCGTATTTAGGGCACCAACCCTAGGAAGCACCAAATTCCTTGTATTTAGGGAACCAACCGTAGGAAGCACCAACTTCCTTGTATTTAGGGCACCAACCCTAGGAAGCTCCAACTCCCTTATATTTTACAATTTTCTTAGTAATGATATGAATCCTTACATGCTCCTCCCTTCCACCCTCATTTCATAAGTATCTTCAACTTTCCTTCTTGGAATTTGCTTCTGCTTTTGATCTTCTGATCTGGACTGCAGAGACACTTTCTTCATACCACTCTTTCTCATTTATATACTCTTCCAACTAGTGTGAGCTATGAAACATTGTGTCCCTTTGTTTGGACCATCCCACCTCTTCATTTTAACATTAACAATAATAACTTTTATTATTCAAACATTAATGTTAATTCTTTTATCTTAATGAGAGTGTTTTTCGTAAATCGATCATAGGTATGGATCGATTTATTTTTAACTCGATTCCATATCTCTGCAAATATTGCAGAAACCAATTTCTACAAAGGTTATTCCTTCAACCCATTTACATGTTACCATGAGCGTAGGACCACAAATTTATTAATTTAAGTGTTGCCTCTTCTTTCTCCCTTTGTTTCTTTTTTCCTTACAACCATAGGTGGTGACCAAGAACTAAGCCAAGGGAGTGATTGATCACTTATCAAAATCAACGATCATGTTTTAATGTCATGATGAGATGGACGATTCTCATTTACTTCGAGACTTCGGCTATTTGTGGATCTCAAATTCTGGAGTAGCAATTTCTCTGGAGTGATTACCTACCGAATAAGTCATACAACAGTGGTGACCACTTGTTTTCAGTTAACACTTCCACTGTACTTGATCAATGGTATAGAACGTTCCCGAATTAGATCGAAGGTATGCGTTAACTTCGTCCTTCGGCACTTCAAGTGATTTCTCCTTCATTGTCCTTTAATATTCTGGAGTTGATTTCTCCGAAGTAGATCAGATGGTTGGATGTTATTTGCACGATGAATGATTCTCATTCATTTCGAAACTTCGAGACTTCAGGCATTTGCCGGTGGAGAAACTCCTGAAGTACAAACTCTCGAGTGACATAACTTGTTGACGTCACTTGTTGACATGGCACTGACTGAGTGGATGTCACATGTCACTTAGATTTGTGACTCATGCATACCTGAAATTCCAACTTCACTTTGAAACTTGTCTTCATATTATTATGCCATGTGTCCTTGCTGACGTAGATCTCCTCATGTGGCACATGTTCTTCTCCTAGATCTAACGATCATGATACTTCCTAAAGTATTCCTCAGCTCGGATGACTCATGTCCAATTCAAGAATTCATCCTTCAGGACTTCGGGTAATTCGATTTCTCCACTTCCCAGTTCTCCCAAAGTGAGATTCCCCGAAGTGTAAACCTTGAGTAACTTGACTTCATATAATGGTCATTCTTTAACCCAAAAAGTCTTAACATGATCCAACAACTGTCAAGAATTCAGGTATTTGGGATCTGAGGCCTTTGCCTAGCTTATCCTATCCTTCTACTTTTCTTGATCCTTTTGATTTTAACCTTGTACAATATTTACTGCAAACAAATATTCAGTAAAAGAACAAAAAATATACAATGGAAAATAGAAACATTACACAAAGATTTTTCCCCTGGAAACCCAAACCGGGAAAACCAGAATATTCTATATTTTCATTGTGATACATTCTTTATAATAAAATATACATATAGGAGCTGGCGACATCCAAAACCCTAACCCAATGACCTGGATTAGTCAACAACCCTAATTCCTTAACTGGAAATAGAAAACCATCGGCCAAGAAACCATGTGCCAAAAAACCACCTAAATATGTGACACGTTTTCCGTGGAAAAATATATAACACATAATACATACCCAATAGATCCGACGGTCGAGATATTTCCCGAAGTGTTCTTCAGATCGGATAGTCCTCATTTACTTCGAGATTTTGGCCTTTAGGTGATCTTACTTGTTCTCAACCCTTTTTCCCCGAAGTGGTCAGTGTCAAAGTTTGACAACTATTCTGATCCAATGATCATCATGTATTGTCCAAATCCGATGGTGCTCATTTACTTCGGGGCTCCGGCCTTCGTCTTTCTTACTTCTCATTTTACTCGAAGTATAACCTCCTTAGAACTTTTAACCTGAAATGAATGTTATTCATTGATCATGAACTTAGATCGATGACTCGATCTTCCCATGATGTTGATTTTCCTTGGTTTAAATCCAACGACTCTTCTTTTTACCAAAAAGTTACCTACGATCGGATGACTCATGCCTACTTTGGAACTTAGGCTAAAATTGCTTCATGCACACTTCGGTCGATTTTACCTAAAGTGGTCAAAGTCGGGTTGACCATGCATATGTCATTTCCATGATCTATGGTTCATGACTTAATCTATCCTTCCACTCAACTTGATCCAACGGTCGATGTGGATTGTGAAACTGTAGCTGGCCTGTGGTTTAGTTCGTCGCCCAAACTCCACAATTTGAAGTTGTGTGATTGTTGGTGGATCAACCACAGTCGTCGATCTTTGATTCGATGATATCTGATGATCTAGACTAATTGTAGGATTAGAAACAACGTGTAGTTTAATTCTCCCTTCGCGCTCCGCAATCAATCTCTGCCCTTGAGCTAGCGCTTGTGTATCCAACCGTCATAGTTTGTCATGTGGGGATTTCGATCACGATCATGTTTCTACACTATGCTTTCCCTTCTGAGCTTCATGTGCGTCATCAAATGGTGACATCAATGACAATATGTCCAACAATAGGATTATAGCGAGAAAGTGGGAACCGAAAATAGGCTCAATACTGCAAGGAGGATAAAGGAATGCAATTACAACTTAACTCCAAAGAATGTCCTTTTTTGTAAATTTAGTCCCCTAGACCCAAAAAAGTATAAAACAATACCTAGGAGAACTCTTCTATCCGCTAGTGACTAGAGTATTCTTTTTTCAAAATTAGTCTACCTAGTCTAAAAAAGGGTTAAACTTACACCAAATAGACATCATTTCAAATCCAATTAGCGAGTGTGAAAGAGACAAGTTCACTCAGAAATATTTTCATTTTTTTATAGAGTTGGAAAAGAGATTAACTAAGACTCGGTGGAAGTCCCATAGGTATAGTTCAAAATGATTATGAGTAAGAATATGAAGTTCAAACGCAAAGTCATATTGGAACTATAAGGGACTCCCTGTCTTATGAAATAATCTCTGCATGGGCACCAAATGTCATAAAGGTTATAACTAGGGCGCCCATATTTGGTAGGTCTCTACCACTCAATAACGAAACTTCTAATAGAAGTAAGAAGGTTATTTGTCACTAATAAATGGGTACGTACCTAAGGCATACGAATTACAGTCATAAGATAATGCAGAAATGAAAAATGGAGTGACAACCTATCCTATGTGCTGGTAAAAGAAAATACTTGCTAAAGTCACGATGGGGGACATGACACTAGAAACCGCAAAAAAACTTGGACAAAACCACCAAAACCAACTCCTTCCACTGCTCTATCAATCCATTAGGTCAAAAAATAAGCATAAACTACGTAAAGTGGGTAAACGTTTTCTACTAATAGTAAAAATAACTAATTTTACCATACCATTTGATTTTTTTACCCACATAGTGCATTTTGGACCAATTTTCCCACGATATTAAAGTGTCAATTGTGGGAGATATGAGGGACGAAATTCAAAACTGTCTAGACCAAGTAAGTTGTCTTTCCCTCCTCCTCATTTCTGGTGGTTTAAATTTCAAATTAAGTCCCCAATTTTTGAGGATTTGAGGGCACAATTTATGAAATAGGGCGTACATGAGCTATAGTTTATAGGGTTTCATATATGTAGACATGTACATGGGAAAAGGAAATCATGCATGCATATATGTAATTGTACACGCCACTGTTAACACTGCAACCCGCGTACAAGTCCACAAATAAGTTTTTTAAAGAGTTTGACTAAAAAAAGGGTTTTCCTTTTGCAGGATGGTACTTAAATGGAGAGACAGAGACATCATGAGGAAGTAGATGTAGTAGTGGAAAGAGATGCATAGGCCCAATTAACACTAAAAATATGTGGGATTTACAAGTTTTGGGCTCTCAAAGGAATGAGGGCTCAAGTGAGATTGCTCCAAATGCTAGTAAACTTCTAAGATCTAGATACAGAGGCCTTCAATATCGATACAAAATCATTGAGGATTGAAGTAGATGACATGTATTTCATTACAATAATGTCTCATTGGGGTGAGGTGGTGAACCTAAAAGCCCGGGGGGCTTGGAGTGGTATGAACATAGAGGATTACATTGCCACTTACTATGTTGCAGTCACAGAAAAAGTAGGAAGCCAACTCCCCATTAGGGAGATCGAGAACTTGCGTTTGAATATATTTGTTCTTGTTCTTACACGGATCACAAGGTTGGTCGCATTGCACCAGGCATCAATTCCACTCATGTTTTACATAGTGGAGTGTTTACGACCCATGGTTTATGATTAGTGCACCTCACTACTGGATAATATGAAGAGCCAACCGATAGACTGCAAACAGGGGAGGAAAAGGAACTTCAGGTTCACATCTATCTTTTGTAGTTTTTTATTTGAGTGGGTTCTAGACTTGAGCCCTAGATTCAAGAGAGTTCCACATTGACCGTGCGATCTAGCCATGTCACAGTCAACCGAGGTGATGAGGCAGTTAGGAGGTGGTAGGGTGGCAACCCCCTACAATGATGCATTCTTCTTCTGGTGGCGTCAAAAATTGATAGCCATAGACAACTAACCTTATGTTGGGATTGAATATAGAGGAGATCCATATATGCCACAACCACCAAACTCTGCCTATGTTGATATAGGTATGAAACAATTTTTATATATATTTCATTTTTTGTGTTTTTCAAAAAGAATAAAAAAAACAAATATTTTTGGATGGTATCAATTATTGACAATTACTTTGTGATGTAGATGTGGGTCCATGATGACCAGATGGATTCCCATGACATCAGTGGAGGAACCAGGGAGATGAGCTAGCAGGAGGAGATGCAGAGAGAGAGCTACAAAATGTGCAGGGGAACTTGTCTCGTTTGACACACTAGATTCCTATGGTTCAGGTGGAGGATCTGCCAGAGGATATGCAGAGATAGGTGGTAGGTGTGCCTCATGCATGGGTGTGACTCTTCCAGCGTCTCGCAAATTCCATAGTATGCTATCATGATACACATCCGGTTCCATAGGCGTAGATGCCATGGTCATTATTTTTATAGAAAAATTTTCATCACCACATGCAAACTTGCTCAAAAGACCTTTTTCCATTTCCCTATGCAGACTTGAAGTTCCTTTTTGAAAATACGAGAGATAAAAAAAAAAAATCACATATACATTCCCTAACAACTATACAACATGTGTATATGTAGGTTCCACCATTACATCCCACCTACATTGGGTTTTGTGATCAAAGTTAAAAAATAGTGTCGGGTTTCCATGTCACGTCATGAGATCCATGATCCTGGACCTTCCATATACTGGAAACGTTCCGAGTCTGCATCCCTTTGTCCTTTTAAGTCTAAACACATTGTTCATCCCCCAACCTCTTCCCTATTTGATGGAGAACCTCATTGTCTCTCTTTTACGAGCTTGCCTTTGGTGGAGGATTGAATTGGTGGAGGCTCAGCTAGAAGGGACTTATTTTCTTGGTTCCGAATGTGCCAACACATAATTTTTTCATTCATACACTTATGTTGATTACATTTTAATAGAAATAATCTTTTCGCATCCAATTAATTTCTTAAAAATATTTGAATTATTATTCCATGGGAACATTTTTTATGAATATTGATACATTATACTATTATAGGTGCTAACTTTATATATTATCACCATATGCTTGTGTATCTTGGTTGTTGAGGACAAGTTGCAGGTGTATTTCTTTGAGTCAAGTGCTCAACGATGGACTTCATCGAACTTCTGGACGAGGTAGGATATTTATCTTGTCTTATTAGCATATTTGTTTATATAGAATACTTGAGATTAGAGTTGATTTCTACAGTCATTTCTGTATGTTGTGGTTTACCCCATGCCATAGAGTCTTTTTCCTCGTAACAATTATATGTATCACCCGTATATGTATTTTGAGGGTGTGAGACCCATTTTTTATGATGACACCATATTTTTTGGAGAGATGAAATATAAAAACATTGGTCTTCGGTTTTACTTATATATGTTACAATGTGTAAATTGATGGATGTGTTTTATTTACTTTAGTTATGTGACAAATGACAATCTAAAACATTATTAGCATATGCATCAGATACATAATTAAAACTTCTAGGCATGTGATTATAAGTAATAAAATCAAAATGTCGTTCCAAAATTCGTACCCGTAGGAATTGTCGGAGCAGATTAGGGTCTCACACATGGTAACTGTCTTTCAACTGACATACTACTAACTGGGAGTCCAAGAAAACTTCTAAATACCAAACACCATGTGAAATGGCATCGCATAAAAGCTCTATAGCGACGTTATATTCACCCACATTATTCGTTGATGGCCCTAGACAAATGCCACTTGAAGACACCAGTTGACCCTCGAGTGAGTAAATGACCCAAGCGACTAAATCCAAGTTCCATGTATGACGACTGGAACCGTCTGCAAATCCTAAGTAAACTGAAGACTTCGTTGACATCTTCCAACCAAGGGAAAAATCGATAATCAAGCCGATGACACAAAGGAAAAGATATATATACACTAAGATACACTAGTATACAAAGAGTCATGCTCAATATTGAGGGCTCAGGCATAATATCTTTTCATGTAGATCCCATTTATGGGCTCATCCAACATATTCCCTTCATAATCTTCTAACTCATGTGCTCCTTTTTCCAAAACACGTCACATGATATAAGGACCGTTACACATGGTATTAAACTTTCCTACCCCCAACGGTTATTTGTCTTGGTCATACAATAGGACCAAGTCACTCTCAATGTATTTTTGAGGATAGACAAACCTATCATACTTCACCTTAAAAGATCTCTTATTCACTTCGATAGATATAGAGGTGTCTCGATGCTGCTCATCTAGATGCTCTAGGTGTATGAGGCATTTTTCAAGATCGGAAGTGTCAGGTAGGATCTCAACTGCCAGTATGAGAGAAGGGATTTCACATTCAATTGGAAGGATAGAATCCACACCATGTACCAACTGAAAAGGAGAAATATCGGTGGATGTATTAACTGAGGTTTGGTATGCCGAAAGCGCAGGGTAAAGCATTAGATGCCACTCATATTTTCTCTGGCTAATAGTCTTTTGCAAAATGGTCTTGAGAGATTTTTTCATAGCCTCTACTTATCTATTTTCCTGGGGATAGTAAGGGGAAGAATGAACATGCTTAAACCCCAGTTTTGATGTTAATTAGTTCATCATTTCATTATGAAAGTGACTTCTATGATCAGTGAGAATATCCCTAGGGATTTCGAACCGGGCTATAATTTGGTTCAACATGAAAAATGATGCAGTATTACCATCAAATTTAATATTAGGAATGGCCTCTTCCCATTTAGTGAAGTAGTCCATGTCCACGATAATATGCATATGCCCCCCACCCAAAGATAGGTTACAGTCCATAAAATCCACCCCCTACTTAGTGAAGGGACCGATGGTAATGACTGGGTGAACAAGGGATGGATGTGAGCACATTTTCTGACCAAACACTTGGCAAGGGTGACACTTCTTGAGCGCTTGTTGACGGGCGAAATTGACCGTCCGTCAACTGGGAGAGTGGAACCGGTCCGAGGTTGTCTAAATAACCCAAGCCGTTTCGAATGGACCACCCTGACGAGTTTAACGGCTCCGTTGGCCACCCTAAGGTCTTCTAGTAAAACCAAAGAGAGAAATGATTTGAGCTAAGAAATCTAAAGGAAACTAGAAACTAATAAAACAAAGAAAAAGAACTAAACTGATAAAAGGAAAATAGAAACTAATAAAACAAACTAAACTAACTACACTATTCTAACTGTAAACTACTAACTACTATATATATACAAAATACTAACTATGATTATAATAACTCAAATCAACTACCTAATTATCAGCTATGATATTCCTTATTCACAAATGTACAATATGGACAACCTACAGATTTAGTTAAAACCTGCAAAACTCATGTGTTCGCTACCCTAAGACAACCAAGAATCTCTTTTTTATCTTTTATGTTTTATGAAAAGGAAACACAAATTATTGAAATTAAACAATGTAATCTATATTACTGAAATTAAACAATGTAATATAAATCTATCTAAACTATCATTAAACTACTTAATCATAAACAGTAAACATCTAACTAATTGACCTGGAAACGCTCCAAGTCTGCCCTGTGTAGGA
>ML780908.1:1254378-1293271 GCA_009831015.1 Picea engelmannii
TACAAAATAAATTATTTCAATAATAAATTTAATGGAGAAATTAGAAGTGGACCCAACCCTAAAATAAGGAAAGTGGGCCAAGTGACCTAGAAGATGTTTTAAGGAAGCTACTTGGAGAGTATAAATAAGAGGCAAGGCTCTCTAATTTGAATCACAGTTGAGAATATTGAATATCTATATGCATCTGAGGTAACCAAGGATATCTAAACTAGAATTCTGAGTGAAGGTGAAGAAAAGAAGGCTGAAATGCAAGGAAGGATAAATTCTTTTGATGGTGTTTTCTAAGGTATGTTATTTACAGGTCATCTCACAATTTTCGCTATAACGTTTTTTATATAATGATTCAAACCATGAAATTTATATGAAAGTGAGAAAAAATATCCAAGTATCTGTGAAAAATGATTCATCTTGTGGTTTGTTGCATTTTGGGAGTTACACTCCGTGGAAAATACGGTTTGTGGCCAGTCCTGAAACTAGTCAAAATCAGGTGTTTCGGGTAAAAACATCATAACTTCTTCATAGAAAATCAAAATTAAGTGAGACAAAATGTGTTGGTTAGGGTATGGTCTGTAGTATTATGTGTAACATTTTCATATCATTTAATCAAATATTTTGTGTGGGGCATGCTTTACAAGGTCGCTCTCTAGAATAATCCAGAATTCAACAAGGTATGCCTTTTTTGCTATAACTCCTTTTCTGAGAGGTTACAAGTAGTGACACTTGGAAGAATTGCATTAAATACATTGAAGAACACTGTGTATCAGTTTTAGATCTTTATACATTACAGGTTCAAAGTTATGATTACTTCAAGTTAGGGTTGTTGACTAATCCAAAACTAGGCATTTGAGACTAAAGAAAAGTTTGATGAAAATGATAGTCTCTTGTTTTTAAAGTTAAGGAAGGTTTGTAGGAATGTGATCATATACATCGGGTCTATTACAGATCTACAAATCATATTTGGATGATGAAATTGATGAGGGATTTTGGTTGAGGTACATGTTGAGTACATGGTTGAGACAAGTAGTTGATGAGTTGGTGCCCATACATGAGGTGTATAGTTGATGATGTGGGTACATATTGATGAGTCATAGTTGATGAGTAGTTGACACATGATTGATACATACTTGGTACATGGTTGGATGCACTTGTTTATGGTATAAGTTGATTACAGTTTGGTGCATGGTTGATGCACTTGTTTATGGTACAGGTTGATTACAGGTTGAGGTACAGGTTGATGCATGGTTGATGCATGGTTCATATTTATTTGTACAGGTTTACAGCAGTATATCTCACAATGATAGTATGACAGTAGTTCCATCATTCTAATTCTACTTCAGGGTGGCAGGACGGGGCAAGGACAGGTGGTTGTAGCCACCTTCCAGTTGTAGCCGGAGAACATTGGGGGTTGTAGCCTCCTTTTGGTTGTAGCTAGAGAATTGGGGAGTTGGAGCTTCCCTCAGGTTGTAGCCTGAGAAACTAGGGGGTTGGAGCCTCCTTCCAGTTGTAGCTGGAAAACAATGGAAGTTTGTGCTTCCAATGAATGTAATTCTTCAAGACATATAAGAAAAATAATTCTGTGGTTTTCTCCCGATTTGGGTTTCCATGTAAAACATTAGTGTACTATGTATGTGTGTGATTGTTTATTTCTTACTTCTCATTATTGGATAATAATTCTACATTGATATAACATTTGAAGAAAAAGGATTATAATTACGCTATTTTTGATTCACGCCCCCTCTCAGTAATCCAACATAATGAAATGGTGAAGAGAATCCAAAGCACATTCATTCTAGAGGTGATATGAATGGCTAAGTTCAATGGTGCTAGAATACTCTTGACGAGGAAAGAGGATCCTCCAAAAGAATATCAACAGTATAACAATACAAATGAATTCCTTGAAAATGTAGTGCACCCATGGCTTCCTTTTATAGAATAACTTTGAGGCATTATTCAACCAGCTTTTAGTGTGAACAAGGGGCCATTTAGAGCACCCTTAGGTCTTTGACTAGCTACCCAGGCAGATTCAGCTGAGATTTGGATGTCAAATCGACTTGGAAGCTAAGCCAGAAGTGGGTGGGAGGCCAACCAATATCATAAATGCGTCATTTTGAGGAATGTGCAGTTTTTGGCATCCACATTCGTGCATCGTGCGCATGTGTGCTTTTTCCTGCATTTTTGAATGGAGCATGTGTGTGTGCTCCCTATGTAGTCTTAGAGAATGATGATTTCATTGCTGATTGTATAGTTTTGGGCCTTTTGGAAATGAATTTTTGGTCCATGGGTGAATTAATATTTGTTTGGAGATGCATTTTGATATTCAGAGGGGATGACTACATGTCATTGTCAATAATATACCTGGAAGGATGCCACTGATGTGTAATGATCAAGTACCTGCACACATGAAAACCGAATACCCGACGTGAAAAATATCTGAAGAGAAAGATCATATAATAGTTATTCAATAATATGTGAATGTAAGCATGCATACCTGAGCATTAGATGAGAACAATGCCCCCCAGGGGTTGAGGATGGAAAGTGACCTGGGGAAGGGAATGGTGTAGGTGATGGGGTCCTGATCCTGTGGCTGAAGACGGATCGAAAAAAGGACACCCGGAGCTCCCGGAAATGAGTCTAGAAGTTTGGAAAAATGGACTATATATAGTTGTAGGGTCCATAATGCCACCTCATTTGTACTTGCTATCTTATTTAGTGGACAAGTGATTATAGAGGATATTGGGAGATTCTAGGAGATCGAGGTAGTCAAGTCAGGATTAGAGAGCTTTAGGTTGGTTTTTGTATCCTCCTGCATAGAATTAGGGTTTATGTTTTTGGGTAGGGACTGTACGGAGGGTCATACAGGGGGTTTTTTGGGTGTGGGCCCCCCAGTGCATAGGCGATCGAGAAATGTGCGCACATGGGTGCATGCCTATAATTCATTCATTTGCACATGGGGGCGCCCTAATGGGGAAAACAGGTGTGCATGGCATGCACGCCTGTGTAAGTCACATCAGTGCACGCATGCTCATTTGTGCCCCTAACAGTTGTGAATGTGTGCACAGTTGTGTAGTGAATAGGCACGCTATGAGGATATATATTTTCTGACTGGGCTCCCTTTTTGTGGGAGTCCCTTACCGATGAAGCCTGTAGTACCTAGGGATGGGAAGTTGGCTATCTTAAGATGGAGTTATTGTACGAGGGAGAACTTCATGTCGGGCTCCATGGTGAGTATTGGGGTGATGGACGCCCTTGTTCATCGTTGCGTAGCAACGATGGTTGTGAGAGTTTATAGGTCTCTTGTGACTCAGTGGATCAATGGAGGTCAGCTAAGGATTATGGAGTGGGCACTGGCCGGTGAGAATTTTTCCTGGGGCGTGATGCTCCATGCCAAGATGGTGGGGTAGCTGGACAAGTGTCCTATTTCTGACTTGGGGGATTTTTCCTTTGTGTCAATCTTGGTTGCATGGTTTTTGGAGAGGGTGTCGATGTTGCACCCTAGAGTGTTGTTGGTCGCACCTGGTGTGCGAGAGCCATGACTGAGGTGGTGGTCAACAATCCTAGTTCATCATGGTGGTGGAGAGGGTGGCCATTACTTCATGGCCGAGGCTGCCTAGGTGTGGTGACAGATGCCGCAGGTATGGGAGAAAGAAGATTAAAAACTCTAAAAAAAAACATACAAAAAGAAAAAGCCTAGTGTAGTATGGCTATGCTCAGGCGTAAAATTTATTTAAGTATAACCTGTTGATGGGTTCTTTGAGAGGGTGGCCTTCGGGAGAGGCCAGAAACTATGCACCTTTAGTGAGGCAATGCTGGATGATGTAAGGTCCATGCCATAGTGACTCGAATTTTCCATGGCCAAGGGTATCATGAGCGATATCGTAAGCAAGGACGAGGTCACCTTCATTGAATGAGGGAAGGTTGACATGGCGATCAAAAGTGGCTTTAGACCATTTTTTGGCTGCCTCATTGTTCTGTAATGAAGATCAACGATCTTCATCCAAGGACTCTAAGTTCAAAAAATGTTGCTCCATTGGAGTAGTGACAGGTAATAGCTCAATAGCCGTGTGTAAGGTGGGAATTTCGCACTCGATGGGAAGAGTAGCCTCGACCCCATGGACTATATGAAATGGTGTGAAACCAGTGGCATTTTTCACTGCCGTGCGATAATCCTAGAGCATGAAAAATAACATATGGTGCCAATTGGTCTTATGTTTGTTAACTGTGCACTGCAACATGGTTTTGAGGACCTTGTTGACCACCTCTACCTCTCCATTACACTGAGGGTAGTATGGGGAGGAAAACTCATGGGAGAAGCCTAACTAAGAGGAGAGTTTGACAAAGATCTCATTCTTGAAGTGTTTCCCGTGATCAGAGACTAGATGTAAAGGGACTCCAAAGCGGGAGATGACGTGGTTGAAGATGAAGCGTGTTGTGGTATCAGCGGTGTTGTTAAATGTAGGCATGGACTTAGCCCACTTGGTGAAGTAATCGAATGCCATGATGATATATTTGTGTCCATTTTTGGATGGAGGGTTGCAAGTCATGAAGTCTATGCCCCATTTGAAAAATGGGTCGACCGTAATGACTGGGTGTAGAAGAGCAGGTGGTGCTCATTCTTTGTTGGCGTAAAGATAATAGTTGTTACATGGCTTCACAACATTGATGCAATCGTGAAACAATGTAGGCCAAAAACAACTGGTGCAAATGATTTTTTGAGCGGTGGATATTCCTAAGAGGTGGCAACTACCAACCCTTTCAGCAACACCTGCGAAGCAGATGAAGTATAACCTGAGGTAGAGGTAGGGGTGGTTGTAGGACTCAAGTGTCTACAACCTAGATGGGACACAGATCCGTGATTACAACACTAACAGAGAACTTATCAGTTAACATTCATCAGTAGTTAACCTTTATTCACATCATAGGTCGAAACCCTAGTTACAAGGAAACACAGTATTCAACAAGATCTAATACATCCATCACTTAGCACATAGAAATAGACTAGATCTAGCATTTATTCACATTACTAAGCACTAATCTACTATATCAGACACATCTAGCATATATCATTGCAATAAGCATACATCACATCAATAACATAACAACTATAATTCACAAAGCAACCACAACACAGGATATACGTGGTTCACCCCAGTGTGGGGCTACGTCCACCAACTCTCCTATATATTAGGCTCCTAGATATATTTGGAATGTGTAGAATTCCAAGGAGAGTTCTAATCCTTCAATATTTTAGCAACATATTAACTCTTCCATGTCCCATGATTTTGGTTTTCGAGTCATCTCCTAGGAATACATCACCACCATAATACTTTTCATATTCATAGAACCCCTCCCTATGAGGATTCATGTGAAATGATGCACCTAATTCGATCAACCATACACCACAATCTGCATGAGTACTTGTTTATTCTAGGTAAACATCACCTCCTTGTTCTATTGAAGTTTTATTCTTTGTGGAAGAGGCATCATGAAATCCCTTTTCTTTATCAACATTCTTAGACTTGCAATCTTTCTTATAATTCCCATCTTTACCAAACTTCCAACTTTTCCTCAAATATTTTCATGGACACTTAGATCTACCTCTATATTTAGATCTCTCCCTCCCCCCCCCCGAAGACTTACTTTTATTTCTATCTTGGGGATGCCCTATTACAAATAAAGCATAAGTGCTCTGACTATCCATGATTTTCTACCTCATCTCTTCTGATAACAAGCATGCAACTACATCCTGACACTTCAATCCAGATCAAGTGGTACTACCAGTTGCTACAATTAGATTATCCCAGGAGTATGTAAAAGAACATAACAAGGTAATAAACGTATCTTATTCTAAAATCTTAATATAATCATAGACAAGTTGAATTACCAGAGTATTGAAGGAATTTAGATGCTCTATCACAAAATATCCATCTTCCATACTAAGATGATACAACTTCTTTAAAAAACAAAACTTGTTTACCATGGACTTCAACTGATACAAATTCCCCAACATTTCCCATAGTTCCTTGGTTGTAGATTCTCCCAATACATTCAGTAACATCAAATCTTCCAAGAAGGGTCGAATCATACTCCTTGTTCTTCTATCCATATTCTCTCATTCTTCTTTCAACATACTAGTAGATTGACTACTAGTAGTTTTTGTACCAGTAGATTGTGTACTAGTAGGTTTTGTATTAGGATCCACAATAATCCATTGTTATTTGTCTACAAGGAGGTTCAATTGTTCTTGTGCACTAGTAGTTTGTGTATTAGGATCTACAATAATCCATTGTTATTTTTCTATTTCTTATTTGTCTATTTGTTTCATAACAGGTTCCACCCTTTCCCCAACATGGTATCAGAGTCAATAGTTTGAAACCTCGCCTATTATCTACAAACCCTGTTGATTCAGATATGTTGTGTGATCGACTATGGGCCAATGGTTTTCTAATTGGAACTTATTGAAACATAAAAAAAAATCTATATATCAAATACGACTTTGAAGATTCATCTTGTTGTTCTGAATAGATAAAATTATGCAGTATGGGCACCAGACATGGAAACCCTAATAAAGAGTAAAGGATTGTAGAAATATATGAACATTGGGATTCCAAATATAACATATGATTAGGAGAAGTTTTTTGTTGATGGAAATAAGGATGAGGTTGTGGGGGTCATGACGACCTATGTCTCATTGGAGATTCATTTTTGCCTCAGTGGAATCGACTGCCCTAATCAAGTCTGGAAGAAGTTGAAGTCATTGTTCGATAAAGTCTATGAAAGCCACATCATGCAGTCTGAGAAAGAGTTGATCTCTCTTGATACTCATTCCTTTGATAGAGAAAATGACTATTTGGCGTGTGTAAAGGAACTCCAATTGAAATTGGGAGAATGTGGAAAGAATTATTAGAAGAAATATGGAAAAATCATTGAGCTAGTCCTGATGAATTTGATATCATTCAAAATGTTCATCTCGAATTTCTACACCAACTGGAAATCACACAAGGAATATGGTAAGTACTACACCTTTGAATCTTTTGGTGGCCTTTTGATTACTAATTAACACAAACTGCTTGAATAAGGAAAGCTTTGTGGTAAACATCAAGCTCACTTTCTCAAGGGAAAGAGTAAGTTGGATCATGTTGGCACAGGGGCAGACCTAGGGTTCAATGCTTCAACAACACACCAAAAAAACCCTAACTAGCGGCCCTTTCAGAAACACCTATAAAGCATATGAAGTCTCACCCGAGGTAGAGGCAGGGGTGGTTGCAGGAATCAAGTGTCTACAACCTAGCTAGGATACAGATCTATGATTACAACACTAACAAAGCACTTAGCAGTTAACATTCATCAGTATTTAACCCTTATTCACATCGCAGGTTGAAACCCTAGTTACAAAGTAGCGCATTATTCAACAAGATCTAATACATCCATCACTTAGCACATAGAAATAGATCAAATCTAGCATTCATTCACATTACCAAGCACTAAGCTACTATATCAAATGCATCTAGCATATATCATTGCACTAAGCATACATCAAATCAATAACATAAAAACTATAATGCACAAAGAAACCACAACATAGGATATACATGGTTCACCCTAGTGTGGGGTTATGTCCACCAACTCTTCTCTTCTTTATTGTCTTCTTTCAATCTTCTACAAGCACAGAGCCACAAGAACCCACTCTGCGTAGGACAGGAGATATGCATGCACCTCGCCAGATCCTCCTTGCCCGAGCTATGTTCAAGCACAAAGCCTTCTTAAAATCCCCCCACAGGCTTCTTACAATCACTTTCACTTATCTCTACAAGTTATTAACACACAATATGCACGAAGCATCCACAATTATTCGCACTTATCTCACCGACCACATTACACATCTACGTCTCTCCTACTTACATCACCTAGTTTTCTATTTATACATTACAAAATGGCCTAAACATGGGTAAACCCATGGGTCGACATCCCATACCCATTACATAAACCCTAATCCCAAAAATTCCCTAGGAAGGGGCTGAGATCCCGTGATCTCCGCTTCGCCTTGCGCTCCGCCTTCGACCAGCCTGTTGAAGTCCCAAAATTGCTCAAACATGACCAAGGTTCTCCAAAACTTGGTCAAGGGCCAATAGATCATATGGAAAGAGTATATTTTGATACCTCTACACAGAGACCAAGATACCATGACCAAAAACCTAAGGGAAAAACAGATGCACCCCAACAAAGTCGAAATAATAAGACATGTCAGTACTGTGGAAACACTGGACATGTTGAGAAATTTTTCTATAAGAAGAGAGATGATTTAGAGAATAAGGTTAAATTCCTTGAAGGATACATGTTATCTATATGTTGACCCTCTGACAATTTCACCTTCCAAGTCGAAACTTCTCACGCCTTTTTGTCTCATTCTGCGCATAATGAATGGGTAGTTGACTCTGGGTGCACTCATCACTTGGCTAAGAAGCATTTCATGTCCACGTCCTTGGATGAATCTAAGGAGAGGAAGATTTGTGTTGTTGATGAATTTTCTTTGGATATTGTTGGTCAGGGTGATGTTACTTGTTGACATGGGAGAATTTTCAACGTTTATCATGTGCCAAAACTTAGTTCCAATCTATTGTTTTTTGCTTAGTTAACACAAACATATACGATTGTGTAATTTTGGCCATATCAGTTCTATATTCATGATTTGAAGAAAGAATAGTCAATTGTCATCGTAGTGTTTCTTGAACCAAAGGATAGTCTATATAAATTATGTGACATGACTCAACCCGATAGGGAACCGACTGCAATTTTTTCTCACACTGATGAGCGAAGACGAACTTGGCATGAACAACTTGAAAACTTGAATTTTTGAAGTCTGTAGTTGATGGAAACTCAGAAAATGTTTTCTAGTTTACCTAAAGTGTTTCCCACTGAAGAAGTATGTAAAGAGTGTGTGATTGGAAAGAATAATCAGAAACATTTTGACTCTAGAAAATCATGGAGAGCACATAACCTACTAGAGATGGTTCACAGTGATGTCTGTTGCATAAATATACCTTTTGTGGAAGGTGCAAGGTATATTTTGAATTTCATTGATGATCTTTCTTGTTTCACATGGATCTATTTTCTTAAAAATAAGAATCTTGTATTTGAAAAGTTCAAGGAGTTTAAAGCCTTTGCTGAAAATCAATGTGGCTATCCCATTAACTGTCCGAGATAAAACAATGGTGGTGAGTATTTAAATCAACCTTTTGAAAAATACATGGTTCGATCTAGTATTCACTAGAAACAGTGGATTCCTCACACACCTCAATAGAATGGAATCACATAACGCAAGAATAATATGTTAGTCGAAATGGACAGATGTCTTTTGCAGGCCAAAGAAATGCCACCTCACTTCTATGCTAAAACAATATATTGTGAAAAATATATGCACAATCGCATCTCAACTCGAGTTATTCCTTCCATGAATCTAGTCAAACAATGGTATGGAAAGAAGCCATCTGAAAACCACCTCTGTGTGTCTATATGCGTTTCTTGGGCTCACATTTCTGATGATTTTAGAAATAAGTTGGATGCAAAGAGTCGTGCTTGCATCATGATGGGATACTATGAAGAGTCAAAATCCTATCGATTGTTTTATCTCGTCAAACGATAAATCATTATTAGATGAAATGTATGGTTTGATGATAAGTCTTATGGCATAAAGTTGTTGAATTCCTCCTATTTATTGTTGTTAGATAATCCCTTTGATGTTGTCTCTGACACTATTTATCCTATTCCATTTTTCAAACCTTTGAATGGACAGTCAAACTATATTCTTGTTTCAACTAGATCATCAACCTCTGAGTTGACTAGTTTGTTGATCTCTGTTTTGATTGGTTTGTCATATCCATCAACTAAAATATATACAAATTATGATTGAAATGCTGCCATGAAACATGGTTCACCTATTTATTGTCTACTCTAATGGGCTACCAAGACAATTAAATTTGTTGGAATTGATGCCAATGATGTTTCCTTTGGACGAAAAACTCAAAGTCAAAAGAAACATCCCAACGTTGCATTGGTGAATCATGTTGTTGACACTTTTAATCATGTTGCCTACTCGAATGCTCAAGGAAAACCTGAATGGGAACATGATATGCATGTTGAAATTGATTCTTTGTCAAAGAATTAAATTTGGGACTTAGTTCCTTGACCACAAGGAAAGAAAATAGTGAAGTGTCGATGGGTCTACAGGACCAAATTTACCTCTGAACGTGTTCTTGAGCGACATAAAGCATGCCTAGTTGTGAAGGGATTTATCAATAAGAAGGAATCAAATACACTAAAATATTTTCTTATGTTGTTGTTACACATGAAATGTTCACACCTAGCTACCTTGCCCTAAGTGTCGTAAAGTGTCATATAAGTGTCTCATACACATTGACACCATGGAATAATCTATGTCACAATACCTAGTCAATATGGAGGAGGGATATATTACATGAAGTAAAAAATACCAAGTACACATGAATTATTATTAATATTCATGGAAAATAAATTGATTAAGTGTGAGAATCAACCTCACATTTGGTTTCCTATTTTTTAGGGAAGGTGGAGGATCTCATGGATGGTTGAAATATTTCCTCCTTAAAATCCTTGAGATATATTTCCTCCCCAAAATCCTTAAGATATTTTTTCTCCCTAAATATCTTAGAGATCCCTTTCTTAGTGGATCTCATGAGAGATCCTCTCCATGGTGGTTAAGCCTCCAAATCCTATATAATGAGGGCTTTCCATGGAAGAGGGGGAGATGGAGATTGAGAATTATACCACACTTATGATCTCATAAGTGAGGCACCATTGAAGCATAATTAGTGTAGATTACTTAAGAAAAGGGGTTGGACAAGGAGAGATGGAAGAGGTTGTTGCACCTCCATCAAAGGATTGTAAGCACCTTTTACTTGTTCTCATTAATAATCAATTCTTGGACTATTTATTTCAAATTTATGTTTGTTCCACATGAATTTGTCTTCAATAGATCGATCTATATTTGAGCTAATCTCAATAGAATAGGAAGTTCTTTGTATCTTTGTTTGTTTTACAGGACCTATCGAGGAGCTCAGGATTGGAGCTCAACTTGGATCTTGTGAGGAAAAATGTCGTTAACAAGGTACATATCCCTCATATTTATTTTCACATATTATCTTAATTAGATATAAAAAGGATGTCAGTGTCCATGTTAAGAACTTTTCTGTCTTAGCATTAGGAGTCTAGAGACCAAGAGGGAATCCGCTTGTCCGCAGAAGGATTCACCCGTAACAAACATTGGTGAATCCACTGGGGAAGGGATCCTATTGTATTTCCTTGGTTTTTCCTTGCCCTTTTACCACCTTTCAGATAATTTTTTCTGTGTTCTTATGATCCATTAGCCTTCTCCTACCTTCACTAGCATTTTCACCATTTTTTATTCATTTTGGGTGAATGGTTTGTAATTTTTTGGCTCTTTTTCTGATCTTCTGGGACGACCAAAACCCCCCTATAGGCCATATCAGAGATCTGGTATATCATCATTTCTCCCCTATAGTTCTTTAGGGAGCGTTGTAGCACTCTATACCCTTGAGATAGGGAGCGCTAGTCTCTGTTTTGGAGGTTTTTTGCCATTTTCTGCTCATATTTTTTCGGCCTGTTTTGTGAAAGTCTTTACCTAGTCTTTATGGATAGTTTGTTAATTTATTCGGATTGCTTATTGATTTTTTTTTATTATTTTTACTCTCTTTTGTCTTGATTATAGCTTTAATCCTCTTTTAGAAACGTAAAATTGCCTTTTCTAGCTACGTTTTTGTCAAGACAGTTTTGAGTGTTTTCTCTTTCTCCCTATCATTTCTTAGATTCTTCTCTACGTTTCATTGTACTCCTTGGATGCTTGTTGGTTTTAGGATCCTTGAATGATTTCTTGTTAGAACAAGATTCTACTTGTTTTCTTTCAGTTCTCATTGTTTTGAATGCAATCTTGCTTTTGGGTCGTGAAACTAGTTTGCATTTGAAGTAGAGGAATTGCATGTTTTTTGACATTTTGGGACATTGTGCATCTAGAATGATGAATGTTTTCTCCTTCTCGTAGAATATCTTTCATAGAAATGAAAATATTTCATCTTCATCTCTTTGCATAACTTTCAAGTCCGTCAAAACAACATATTGTCCATGCCATTTTCATTTTGAGTAACAACAACTTTAAAAATCAAGCGCTAAACTAAAATTGATTAGAAATTTTTACATTTTCTAGTAGAAAACCTACATTAGATTAGTTGTATGGATTTGGAATAGGTATGAAAGATAACTTTCCAAATATTCAAACAAACATAGGATCTTGTGTTAGGGAGTGGTGAAATCCAATTGCTGCATTTTGTCCTCGGAAGCCCTTCTCACACAAGGGTCAATCACGAGGTTCCATTAAGACTAGAAGAGTTACTCACCTTGCTTTGTTGGTCTTGGTGTAGAGATTGTGCGTATTATGGGGGTATCTTGAAGGTATACCCATAATGATGAGTGTAATCCTTTCAAGTTGATTTCAGGCTAGATACCCTGCCCTTGCACATGGATCAGACTGTCGACTGTTTCCCCAGGCATCACTGTTGTAGTTGGTAAACTTAGTGACCTATATCTTTAGGGTATTTAAACAAGGTGACTGTGGAGGGGAAAGTCTTAATGGTACCTGGAATCGATGTTGGCCAGACTCACTCAGGCTCCTTGGAGGTTAAATCCACAATTACTACGTGGAAGCTTGCACCAAGGTGAAAGCCTGTTAAGCAAGTCACCATTTTAACTGTTCCACCATATCCTAGCCCCTTCTTGACTTGATCACACGACGTTGGATTTTATCACCAACTAGTACGATCATCGAGAGAATTTTTGTTTGCTTGGTTTTGATTCCTAGATTTTATTAGCGTATGTTGTTTCTTTTTGTTAGTTGGTAATAGATTTCCAGCGTGTGTTGTTATTCTCCCAAATTGAGCCTGTAGACGATAAATGTCTTCTTCGATCACATAGGATGCAAGGGATTCCCCTGGAAGGCTACCAACCCTTACCTCCTAACCCTCCAGAAGACAACTATCATGGAGAGGTAGAAAATCAATCTAACATTGGGAGTGTTGTTGCTCCTCCGTTAGACAATCCAGAAGGTGCTTTGGTTACAGTTGAGAATCCCACTCCTCACACTGCATCTGTGATAGAAAACTCTCTAGAACCACTTTTTCTTCATTTAGACTCCCTTGGGAACATCATAGATGAAGAGGTCCCACAGTTACCTGAGAGAGATTTTACCGAAACATATATGGGATCCACAGAACCAATCTTTGGTGATGAGTATAAGAATACTATTCATCCTACCACTGCAGTAGATACAAATCCCACACCTGCTCGTTCTGTATGGAGGAATTCATCAGGACGCGATCTCTATGAGCATTTTGAATCCATTCGACAACCCTTTCATCCTCATGACCCTCCTATTGAAACAGGACCATTCGGTAAAACTATGAATCACCCCATTGATCAGGTCATTAACCCTACTGTTACATCAGCACAAGTCCATCCTAATGCTAGACTCATCACCTCTACTCATTCCCAAGGTACTTCGATCCCTACCCCCACTTTTACAAACTTTCACTCTACAGCTCCACATGTTCCGCACGATCTTGCTGGGACATCTTTGCACTAGAGAATGCAGACCCTTTCCAGCCAAATATAACCGACTGAAGGGAAACCACCATTTAGCAGACCTATCCCTCTTGGAATACCACCATCCTATGGCAGGCCTACCCCTCGCGGGGGAAAACCCCCTTTTCATGTTCTTCCCAGAGGGAAACCTCCCTTTTCCAATCATACCTCGATCGTTAATCCACTGCTAGCAGGGGGGAAACCTTCATTTGTTGGAAACTCTTCACAATCCTGGGGAGTATCTTTGGGAGGCACATTTACCCAACCCCACGTTGGGGGGAGCTCACATCATAACCCACAAGGAGGAGTATCAAATATTTTTCCTTCTGGACCATCTTATGGAAAACCTTATCCGGGCGGCATCCCAAACACCACCTAGATTTCTCAAGGACAACAACCTTATCCTTCCCAAGGGTATAATGTTTATCCTCCCCCTAATGTGTATCTTCCTCCGGGATCTAATTCTTACCCTCCTCAAGGGAAACATGTTTATCCTCCTTATGGGCAAGCAAATCACCCATCTTATCATGCTCAAAACCCACTGGGTTATGCAAATGTTTCTCAGCCATCATCGAATCCTTCTTATCCTGGTCAGCAAAAACTGTATGTAGGAGAACCTACTGGTTACAATTATCAACCTAACCCAGCTTATGGTCCTACTGGTGTTCCTATGCCACACTAGTATCATCCACAAGTTAACCAAAAACTACCTTTCCTTTCAACTCTGGATCTCCCAGACTTTTCTCGGTTAGCCAATGATCCTATTTTTCATTCACTGGTTTGGCCAGTTATTCCAGCTAAACTTCCTTCTGATATTCTGAAATTTGATAGAAAACCTAGAGAAGATCCAAACAACCATGCGATGACTTTCCATTTGTGGTGTTCATAAAACTCCCTAATGGATGAATATATATGTTTTCATCTTTTCCAGTGAACACTTACAGGCTCTGCGACAAAGTGGTATATTGAACTACCACGTGCTCTTTTCATGATTTCAACTCCCTTGCCATGTCTTTTCTCACACACTTTAAACTACCTATTCTCTACGAGACGGGTACTGAACTCTTGACCTCCCTTTGTCAAACTAACTCCATACATATCTTTGACCATATTCATGAGTGGAGACGACGATGAAGGATGATCAAAGCAATCATTCTTGACCAATTATTGGCGGAGTGGTTTACTAAATCAATTTTACCCCCAATTGTTCATGATGTCTCTATGGGTGGCTTAGTCATCGAGGAAGAAACCATTGCTCAGGGTCAGTACTTAGATTTGGTTTATTCACAGTCTGGTGCTTTGTATGAGTTGCTTTCGAATGTTTCTCGAGCTAATTCCAATCCATCCAAGCCGTCATCCTCATCTCACGCGGATGGTGTTATCGGTTCCGTCAAAAATCAATCTACTTCCCATTCGACTGCACTCTCCTCTACCTCCCCCCAAAATCAGGTCTCTGAGATGAATGCAGTTCAATCTTCCCCTTCACAACAATTCAAAGGTAAAAAGAAAGCAAAAAATAAACCAAAAAATACTAATAACAATGGACAACCAAAAAATCAATCTCAAACACTTGCTACCGAGAAGAAACCACAGCAGAAACTGAAATTCCCATGTATCATTTGTGGTGAAGATCACTACACTCGAGATTGTCCACATCACGATGAAGTGGCCAAAATTTTCCAGGGAAATTCACAACCCGCTATGCTTACTCAACCTTTTCCACAGCAGAAATCCATGGTTGCTCAAACCCCCTCTCATGGGGGCAGTTCTAGCCATCCTCATGATGAGGCCTCGACAGGTGCCCATATTTATATGTTTAATGGGATTAATTTGACCACTCTCTCTAAGAGATGCGACACACTGGTTAAACCTGACAAAGGAAAAGTCACTAACGGTACCGATACTTTACTGGATCCATCAACATCCTTTGTTAGTCCTCCAACAGTTAATCCTTTGTCTAGACCACTTTAGATTGAGAAACCTATGATCAACTCTATCTTACACCCTCCTAAGATAACTATCCGTAAATATAGCTTTAATCCTAGTTCACGTGCCACCCAGAACTACAACATTGTTGAATATTTGGATCAAACACTGTGTGCTATGTCTGTGTTAGAAGTTCTACAGCACTGCCCTAGTCAACATAGAACACTCTTGGCTGCTTTTGGCACTGTTGATCCTGAGTCATCCAACCATATCATGTTTAACCTAGACAATTATACATCTCTACTCTCCCACCAACTTGCTTTCCAAATTGATGTTGTTGTTCACAATCAACAAATTCATCGAACCATCTTGGATGAGGGAGCCTCTACTTGTGTCATGTCTTTAGCATGTTGGAAAAGTTTAAAATCACCCACACTTAACAAATCCCCAACAATGTTATGCGCATTTGATGGGCAAGGTTTTCATCCCCATGCGATTTTACAGTCCTTGCCCATCCAGTTAGGTGGAAAAACCGTCACTGTTGATGTCGAGGTGGTCGATGCTCCCCTCGATTACAATTTATTACTTGGAATAAGTTGGTTTTATGCTATGACTTATGTTGCCTCGTCGGTGTTTCGATGTGTACAACTCCCTCATCAGGAAAAAATTGTCACTGTCGATCAGTTAGATTTATGTACACCCGACACTCGCGCTCCCGCTACCAATAATATTCCATTCTTGGGAGATCACAAGATCATGTATGAAAGAGTTGGTGTTGGCTTGCTGAAATATTTTAGCCTTATGGGTACCTTCCCTACACCACTTCCACCGAATACACATCATATTTCCACCGTCGATGTGATTTCTACCACTACTTATCAATCTTTTGAATCATCTGACCCTTGGATTGTACCTAGTCCTTTGGAATTCAATGCACTAGGTGACACCATGCCACTTAGTCCAGCCGAAACCTCATACATTGCTACCCAATCCACCTCTCCCTCCTCGAATGACCAACATCTCTTGGCACATAATAGTTACTTGATACCATCGTGGTTGAATTCCTTGTCATCTACAATCGAATACATTTCCCCAATTATTCCCTCTAATGAATCTATTAGGGAAATGTTGAGCATTGACGAGCTACCTCGGGATGATAACCATCATAGATCCTCTTTTCGTCCCCCTCGTGAAGAAATTCAGGAAGATATACACTCTACCTTCCCTCCTAATGTTGATTTTTCGTTTTCTCCCATGACTTCAACTTCCAATGATTTAGATCTGGTAGTTGACATGGTGATCTCTTCAGTAGGGCTATTGGAGCTTGATCTCCTTACCCATGTCACGACCCTTGACATGTGTTCCTTCCAGAGCATTCTTCTTCCATCCAGTGAAGATCTCTTGGAAGCCATGACCGATTTTTGTCCCTTGACATGTTTTCCTTCCAGATAATTATCCTCTTGGAAGACATGATCAAGAAGAGGCCACGAGCATATTTTCGCTTCTCTGTGGCAATCTCGTTAACAAATGAAACATAAGCTAAGAGCATAGTTTTTCCTCTCTGTGGCAATATCGTTAAAAACTGAAACAGAGGTCATGAGCATAGTTTCTCTTCTCTGTGGAAAGCTTGTTAAAAAATGAAACCGAGGCAACGAGCATAGCTTCTCCTCTCTGTAGCATGCTCGTTAAAAAATGAAATAGAGGCCATGAGAATAGTTTTTCTTTTCTGTAGCAAGATCGTTAAAAAATGAAACATAAATCTAGGGATTGAACTCGGAGTCTTGAGCATAGTTCTTTTCATGTGTCAATCTCATTAAAAAAATGAAACAATCACCTCTCATGTCAGGTCGAGTCTTTCGCTAGATCTCATAGATGTGGAGTCAAGTCTTTCATTAGATCTCGTATTTGAACCTTCTTTTCATCCACCTATATCCTTTTTCTCCATCTAGTACAGAAATTGGTGACAACCGCAAAGTCGGTGATTGAATTGAAGCTTGGGGGGGAATGTCTCCAGCCTTTGATGATCATTATGGAGTTAAGACACTAGCTTTCAAGATGGGGGCAGAGTACCGAGCTTAGTCTTTGTTCTTTATCGTGCTAAAAAAAACATGAGAATGTAACTGAGTAGAGTTTTATCAATTTTTCAGACTCGTAAAGGTTATACGAAAAAGGAACCCCATGGAGTCTTCTTTAAACTCTTTTCAAACTCTCTAAACATGAAAAGATTGTCGAGTGATGTTGCTTCCTTTCCCACTCGTTAAAAGGTTTGAAAGGGATTCTTTTGAGTGATAATTTATCTCTTTTTCGGCATCGCAAGACTAACATTACGAAAAATGACAACATTGGAGTTGTCTTTAAATTGTTTTCAGACTCTCTATTATAACCCTAAATTGCACCATACATGCTTATCTGGCATCAGGCCAACTCATATCCCTTCATTACCAAAACATCTACTGAAAAGCCTCTTTAAAAATCCTCTTGGGTGAAGGTACACGCGCCCTAACCCACTACTACACGCGTTGGAACACTGGCAGGCCTACTACTACATGCGTTGGAACGCTGGCAGGCCTACTACAGCCCGTGTTTACCTAACAAAGAACAAAAACAGGAAAGTTGCCGACGGGACAAAAAGCTATGGGTCAGTTAACTGAAACTCTCGACCATGCATGGCCGAGGGTTCGTCCAAAACCCTAGCTCCTTCTAGCCTATAAAAGAAGGGGTAAGGGTACTATTTGGAGGAGGAAAAAGATAGCAAAGAAACTCTGCCCAATTGCCGAATGCATTTGTCCCAACCCTTTAGCCTTTCCTCAAGCCTAAGAAGAATTCAAGCAAAGTAGTTGGAGGACAAAGAAGAGGAGGAGCCCAGGATTAGGATCAAGGAGCGGTGGTCGGTCTCGACTTTGATTGTAAGTTGAGTCATTTTGAAAATAATAAAAAGAATACTTTTCCTGTCCCAATGCATGAGTTATTTATGATTTGTGCAATTTATGCTTAATTCTTAACCCTCTAGTAGAAAAATAGCATGCATGCGTAGTGTTTTGTCTTGATTGCAGGTGAACTTTGGAAGGAGCAGCGCAAGTAAGCGGGCAAAGCGCAATGGAGGATCTACATCAAACATCAGTAAAAAGGTTAGTAGTTCCTTTCCATATATGTGTCTTGAAAAAGGGGTTTAAGTTTTGGGGTGGTAGGTTAAAAGGTCATTTCTTTAAGGTCAAAATATGCCTACAAATCAGACCCTAGTTTGCTAGTCCGTAGGGTATTATTTCCCAACAACAGAATTGGTGACTCTGCTGGGGAATTACTCTTAGGGTTTCCGGATTTAGTTAAGGTTTTTGGGTAGTTTAAAGGATTAGATTTTCTGTGTATTTGTTTGTCTATTTTCTGTTAGGTCAGAGCTAGCAGGGAACCTGGCTCTTTATACCAGTTTTTTCCTTGACTGTTGCTTGATGGTAATTATCGGGACACACAGAGGTACACGCAGCCTGCAGAAGGCCTGCATGCGTGTAACCCATGCCCTAAACTTCTACAGCCCGTGTTTGAACGCCTGATGTAGAGGTTTTAGTAGCGTGTAGGAGTCAGAAAGATTGAGAGGCAGTCCTCCTCTTCCTTGTCAGAATTATACATTCTCAGGGGGCTTTCTGGACCCTGTCTGAGTCTTGTTGGTTCGTAGTCTTGTCTCAGTTTGCTTTATTGCATTTTGTTATTCTTTGTAATTATTTTTCTTTTCTATTGGAAGAAGCATCCAAGTCTTCAAGAGACCCTGGTTGTCAATACCAGAGGCCTCTTCTAGTTCTGGGTTGTCTGTGTTTAGTTTTTTCTTGGATTTTATACCTATACGCAGCCTGTGCCAGTTCATCCCGTGGGTACCCGTGCTATGTTATAGCTCAGCACACGTTTTCACGCGTGTTGTTTCAGTGACAGTAGCAGGCTTGACAGGTTTCTTTTCAATCAGGGTGGGGTAGTCATCCCCTCCTGTGGTGAGAAGTGTTCCTCTCAGGAGTTTGAGTCTAGGGTTGCACAGTCAGTAGGTTAGGGCCTCTTACCCTTAGCCTATTTTTTCTTAGTTGATAGTTGATAGAAAAGATAAAAAAGAAAAGAAATTGTGTTTCATGGTTTTTAGACAAGCGTAAGAGTCGGTGCTTTCTTGATTGCCATTGTGTGTCTTTGCTTTGGTTCTTTGCGATCTGCGCTTTAAGCCAGAATTTTATTTTGTTTCCTTGGTTTTGTGCTTGTCAGCATTTTCCCTTTGCTGCTTCATTTAGCACTCAAATAAATAAAAATATGTATCGCTTTTTCATTTTCTTCTTTGTTTGAAGATTGTGTTGTTGCATCAATAGCTAGGGATAAGTCTTTTTTTCATAAGTTTTGGCAGTGCATTTAGAGCATAAGTAGCTCATAGTTGAGAGAAAATTCCTTTATGTTTGCTGCATGAAATCTTAGAAAAATTTGAAAAGAAAAAGAAGTCTTTCTTTGTGAAAAGTTGTTGATTTTTGCATTCAGTAAAAGTTTTTGTTTCCGGCATTTTTCCTTTGTTTTTTGCTTTGAGTCTTTACACACCATCAGTTTCATTTTCATACCTTGTGACGTAAAAAACCCCATAAAAGCAACGCTAATTTAAAATCTATTAGACTTTTTGTTTGTAGGGTTCATACACTATCTCAGGACTAGGGCCTTGGAATAGGTTGCAGAGGAAACTCTCCAAGGCCACTCAAAACCAAACATTGGAGTCTGTGATAGGGAGTGTAGAAGTCCAGTTACGTGGAATTTATCCGGGACCCCCCTCTAACACAGGGGATAAACACGAGGTCGCGTAAGGAAAGGTAGCGGAGATAACCCCTCCAAAGCCGGACCAAGCGTAGTGGAGAACACATATCAAGGATTTGTCTTGGGATTCCGTTGTTTGCATTTGCCACGGCGCTTCGTGGATCTCGAATCCGTTCGAGGTCCTCAGTTGTCTTCCGGACCATTTTCTCTCGATACCCTAGACAGGTTTCGGGCTTGATACCCTGCTCATTGTGGTCTACCCGACTATCGACTGTACCCTCCTGGTGACTGTTCGCGTGCTGGCAAACTAGTTGCCAATCTTTTTGGGGACATACACAGGTGACTACGGGGGTATACCACGGCAACTAGGATAGACATCAGGCCACTCTTTGCAGAGTATACCCGGAGGGTGATTCCATTTTCGAGTTGCACTTGCACCGGTAACTTGCTCTAGTGTTGGTTGTTGTAACTATGCTTCCAAATAGTTAGTGATTGCTTGTCTTATCTCGTAGGGGCTTCTTTTTTAGTGTGTGTTACTATTTGATCGTGTAGAATACCTTAGCGTGTCTTGGATCTTCTCACATAGTGGAGGATCCCGAGCTCCGCCGGTCACGAAGGCTCTTGGGCCTGCCGTTGATTATACTGGAGCCACCCCCGCCACCATTGAGGCGGAAGCTAGACCAAAAAGGGTCTTTCGAAGCAACCGGGTTACAAACCATTGTGCCCGAACAACTCCCGGAGGAATCAATCGCCAATATTGGCTTGCTTGAAACCCCAACCACTGATACTTGGTTGCAAGTTATTGTGTCAATTCAATTTTATGAACGCCTGTAAGTGCCTCACATAGCTATGGAAACAAACGTGGTTACTTCCTCTGGGAGTTCTTCCATTCCCACCACCGTTGCTACCACAGGAGAAGAATCTCCTAACTTGTCGTCATCGGCCCGAGCCACTACGGTCTCAGCCACAACTACGTCGCACAGTGGACTGACCCCATCTATCGCGGAGGCCACACCTCCCTTCACACCTAGTGCGATAGGCCCTCCATTCTCATACGGTATGCCTAGTTCGGGTACTAGTCCTGCACTCACTTACTCCACTTTACAGACTTTGGGTCTGGGGGAAGGGATCTCTAATTCTCCTTTGCAAGGTCAACTTGGGGGAATTCCTGTCCCTTTTAATGCTTTTCCTTACACTGGAGGTCATATCTCTCCTTCGTCCCCTTCGCTTGGTGGTCTGCATCAGTAGTCCGCCGGGCAGCATGCACACACAAGTTCATTTGGAGCCGGGAGACAAGGAACACTTGCGCAAACTCTGCCGGTAGGTTCGTCACCGTTTGTTTGGAACAGGACGTTTGGTAAAAACACTTTCGCATCCACTGCTTTCCCATCTGGGGGCACTCCCATTTTTGGACAGTCTACTCCGGCACAGGGTACTATTCATGCACCGGGGGCACATATACCAGGACCTTGGAACTCAGGACAAGGATCTGTTCCTTCCTTTGGAATGTCGTTCTGGGTTAATTCTTTCCACAGTCAATGGAACCCCGGATAGACTTCTATGCCTCTCCCATCAGGACCAGCATGGGGTAATCCTTCCCAAAGTCCGTCAAACATAATGAATGCCCAACATCCTATGTCCTTCATGGGGAATCAACCAATGATGTCTCCACAGATGCAAAATCCTTATGTTGGTCAGGGCCATGGTTTCTACCAGAATCCGGGCCAGCAGCCAAACTTTTCCTGGCAACTTGGTGCCAGTGAAACTCCAGGACCCTTTTTCCCAGGCTATCAACAACAACCCAAATTACCATTCCTGGCGACGTTACACTTTCCAGATTTGACAAGGTTGTTAAATGATCCTATCTGTCACGATCCATGTTGGCCTCCTATGCCAACGAAGTTGCCTTCGGACATTCCAAAGTTCGAGGCAAAGCCTAACGAAGATCCAAGTGATCACGTGACTACTTTCCACCTTTGGTGTTCATCTAACTCACTAAAAGATGACTCCGTCCAGTTGCGATTGTTTCAACACACTCTTATTGGGAGTGCCGTGAAATGGTACATCGAGCTTGATCACTCACGATATTCTTCTTTTGGCGAACTGGCTATGGCCTTCCTTAACCATTTCCAGTTACCTGTGAGATACGACAGCGGCATAGAGTTGCTAGCCAATTTCGAATAGACAACAACAGACAATATCTCTGATCATATCCGAGAATGGAGACGCCGAAAGAGTCTAATCAAAGTACCAGTCCCACCAGCGTTCCTGCTAGAGTGGTTCCTTAAGTCTTTAGTCCCACAATTATCCAAAGACATCGCGACTTCAGGAGTTTTCTCCGAAGAATATGCCATCATGAGGGATCAACAGTTTGAGCTTATCTATTCTCAGTCTGGTTTATTATACAACATCCTTCCGGATGCTCCACGATCAATACTGGATAAAACTAGATAGAGAGTTGGGCCACATGCCGATGGTATTGTTGGTTCAGCACAAACTAATCCCGCTGAGCAATTGCAACAGTTATCTATACAACACTCAGCGGCCAGCCAAACTACTGCTTTGGCTTCTCCTCCTACCCAATGGTCGGAAGTACACTCCGTGCAGACAACTAACCCAAAGGCCACCGAGTAGCCTGAATGGAAGAAAAAACAAAGAAAGAAGGGTAAGGGGGAGAAAAAACCCACTGATAATGCTGGCGAGGGCACCACGAAAAAACGGAAGCCAAGGTATCCGTGAAACTTGTGTGCGGAAGACCACCCGACCCATCTATGTCCTCGACTTGCGGAGGCCCAGAAGTTTGTCACACAGCAACAACAAGCCGTGTTGACTAATCCCTTTCAGCATGGGCAAAATTTAACTCAAGCCTCTACGAGTGTCGAAGGGGGCAACCAGGAAACCTGCCCTCCTCCGAACAATTCCGCTGCCGCGAACGTATATATGGTTAGGGGTGATGCCTTAATAACGACTAGGGTGCACGACTATAGTAAACCAAGCACCTCTGAAAAGGGTAAAGAAGTCGATATCCCATCTCTTCCTCTACAGATCGAGAAGACGTTGGGTGAAACAATGACACGCATTCCCAAAGGTGCATTTAAGAAAGCTTCTCATAACCCAAACGCAAGGGCCACCCAGAATTACTCTATGGTGGAATATTTATCACAAACCCCTTGTGCAATGTCCTCTTTGGAGGTCCTCCAAAGTTTCCCTGCTTAGAGAAAGGCCTTGTTGACTGCTTTAGGCTCTACTGAGACTTGTAACTCGGGTACCATCATGTTAGATACGACCGACTTGAAACATCGTCTGCCTTACCACGTCGCGTTTTAGATAGTAGTGGCTCACCCCATGAAAACTTTTACACGGAATATATTCCGCACGGTGGTCGACGAGGGCGCTTCGACTTGTGTTATGTCGCTAGCATGTTGGAAGGCCATTAGTTAGCCCTCTTTGTCTCCATCACCTAATCTCCTCACTGCATTCGACGGTCGTTCTTTCCGACCACATGGCATCGTTCCTTCTTTCCCTGTACAGTTAGGAGGGAAGATTGTGTGCATTGAAGTAGAGGTAGTCGATGCTCCCCTCGACTATAACCTCTTGTTAGTTCGGAGTTGGACTTATGCTATGCAAGCTATGGTTTCTACAGTTTTCTGAGTCTTGTTGTTTCCACATAAGGGTCGGATAGTGACCATTGATCAATTGTCCTTCTCTAGACCTAACCCAACTTTGGGGGCATCCACAGTTCCCGTGATTGATAATCCTCAAGCCGATGTCATTAACGTAGGAGTTGGTTTGTGCCCATCCTTGATGGGTACCTTCGACTACCCACCTCCTCATGACGATGTCAAGTTTATATCGAATCACCACAAGGCTGATATTTTTCAAGTTTTGTCGTTCCGCACGACTTACTTTACGGATCTGTGGATTCTTCCTTCCCCATCAGCCACGATGGATGAGACAGGGCACTCTGGCATGGCCATTCCCTTGTTGGCTGCTGAAGTAGCGTACTCTTTAGTCCAATAAACTTCAACTAACCCTGATCTGACTCCCGCACATGAGTTAGATCCACTTCTAGAGCCTATTTGGGCTCAGGGTTCTCTTTCTAGCATCGATTCATTAGACTTAGTCTTGCCTTCTGACGAAGTAGTAATCGAAGAAAGGACTAGTCCGGACAAACCTTGGGAAGATCTTCATCATAGATCATATCTCCTCCCAAAGTTAAGCCGAATCAAAACAGGAGAATTCACCGTGACTATGACTGGAGATAGGTCTTGTCATACTAATCCCTTAGCTACACACAAGATCTATGTTGAGGGTAATATGGAAACCGTTGCTGAAACGATACCTATCAATATCTCCAGAACCCCTGGCATCATAGACAATGTTTTTTTCGGAGCATACAGCTCCCCCGAGGAGATGTCAGGCATTGACCCACAAAGTGTCGATCATGAGCTAACTTTGTTGTTTTTCAAGCTCGCTTTGAGATCTGAAAGCAACATCCGGCGAGACTGCATTTATGATTTTCGATATCATCCGGATTAACTAAGAAATGTAACCATTGTGGAGTCTTCTTTAAGCCTTTTTCAGACTCCTTAAAGATGAAAAGATTATCGAGTGACCTTGTTTCTTCACACTCGTTAAATTGGTCCAGAAGAACGTTCCTTAAACGGGTCTTCTTTTAAGCCCTTTTCAGACCCTTTAAACATGAAAATATTGTCGAGCAATCTTGTGACCTTTCACGCTCGTTAAACTGAAATTTGAAGTCATGTCTGTCCGACGGTAGTTTACCCCTTTTTCGGTCCGGACGGTCAACTGTATAATTTAGAAGAGTATCCTCAGGTATAATTTTATTCCTTTTTTGGGCTTGAGGGACTAAATTTACAAAAAAAGAAACCCCCCCGGAGTCCATAGTTAAGCTCTTTTCAGACTCCCTAAAATTGAAAAGATCATCGAGTGACCTTATTCTTTCACACTCGTTAAAATGGTCCAGAAGAGCAATCCTGACGGAGTCCATAGTTAAGATTTTTTCAGACTCCTTAAAAGTGAAAAAATCACCGAGTGATCTTGTCCTTTTCACACTCGTTAAAATGGTTTTGAATTGACGTCTAATCGGTGCTAGTTTACCCCTTTTTTGAACCGACTAGACTATTATCGAAAAAGGTACCCCAATGGAGTTTCCTTTTATGTTTTTTCAGACTCTCTAAATATGAAAAACCACCGAGATTACCTTCTCTGGGCTCGTTAACTTACATCGAAGGACATTACCATCGTGTTTTCTATCAACCTCTTTTTCATACCTTACCCATCAGCCTTGTAACAGTTTTCTTCTGCGTCTTAACACCTTTGGCCACTGGAGGATTTTTCCCGAGTATCATTTCCCTAGAACATCACTCTTGTCCTTGTGCCTTGAGCTTGTATGTTTGCAGTACTCGTTCCTCCATTGTAACGTAATATTCCTTTATTCTGTTCCAAAAACTATCAAAAAGAACAAAAAAAAAAATCAAATATACCCCAAAAAGAGGATGGGAAAAGTATTTTCTTTATTGGCAGCATAATGAGTCGCCCTTGGATAAAGAACATCGATCCGTTTGATTCATCAGACTATGGGATGTAGTACGACCTTAGGAAGCTTTGCTTGATATATAGAGTTGTGTCCTCCACCGTTTGGTTACTCTTCCAAACATATGGAGAGTTTGCGTTGCCCCCTGCTTCGTAGACTTATGATTAATAGATATGTTGCCTGAGTCTTATCACTTGTCGTGATTTTATCCAAGGGAATTTTGTCACTGAGCCTGAGTCGGCCCCTCTGCAATATGTATCTTGTTCGCATACCTAGCCATCCTGAACATCCAATCGAGTCTTTGTTCAAAATCACCGAAGCCTTCAGTCCGATCATCAAGATTATCAAGTCCATAACCGACGAGCTGTCGAAGACCTATGGGTAGTGCAGTCGTACACTCATATTACACTCTTACCCGAGTTTAGAAGATTTTGAAGTTGTTGCTCGAGCTCTGAAGTATAGCCATCAGGCCGAATCAGCTTCTGGGAGATGGATGCTTTATATGTATATCTTTCTGATTTTGAGATGTAGCTCCGTTGTGTATTATTCGCGGCTACTTTTTATAGTTATCTGACATGGATCTACAGTGTATTTGATTGGTAGCCATGCTTCTATTTTATCCCGAGCATGGGTATGCCCGCCTCGATGAGACATTGGTTATTTTGTAGACGGCACCTCCTGAATCCTGATTCTTGGGCTCACTCATTCAGCATATCAGTACAGATTGGTAAAGAATTGGTAATGTGTTTCGGCCATCAGATGCTCTTCTGACCTCACACATTAGGGGGCATCTGTTATAACCCTAAATTGCACCATACATGCTTACCTGGAATTAGGCCAACTCATATCCCTTCATTGCCAAAACATCTGCTGAAAAGCCTCTTTGAAAATCCTCTTGGGTGAAGGTACATGTGCCCTAACCCACTACTGTACGCATTGGAACGCTGGAAGGCCTACTACTGCATGCGTTGGAACGCTGGTAGACCTACTACAACCCGTGTTTACCTAACAAAGCACAAAAACAGGAAAGTTTTTTATGGGACAAAAAGATATGGTTCAGTTAACTGAAACTCCCGGCCATGCATGGCCGAGGGTTCGTCCAAAACCCTAGCTCCTTCTAGCCTATAAAAGAAGGGGTAGGGGTACTATTTGGAGGAGGAAAAAGATAGCAAAGAAAATCTACCCAATTGCCAAATCCATTTGTCCCAACCCTTTAGCCTTTCCTCAAGCCTAAAAAGAATTCAAGCAAAGCAGTTGGAGGACAAAGAAGAGGAGGAGCCCAGGATCAGGATCAAGGAGTGGTGGCCAGTCTCGACTTTGATTGTAAGTTGAGTCATTTTGAAAATAATAAAAAGAATACTTTTCCCGTCCCAATGCATGAGTTATTTATGATTTGTGCAATTTATGCTTAATTCTTAACCCTCTAGTAGAAAAATAGCATGCATGCGTAGTGTTTTGTCTTGATTGCAGCTGAACTTTCGAAGGAGCAGTGCAATGGACCATCTACACCAAACATCAGTAAAAAGGTTAGTAGTTCCTTTCCATATATGTGTCTTGAAAAAGGGGTTTAAGTTTTGGGGTGGTAGGTTAAAAGGTCATTTCTTTAAGGTCAAAATATGCATGCAAACCAGACCCTAGTTTGCTAGTCCGTAGGGTATTATTTCCCAACAACACTCTCTAAATATGAAAAAAAAATGAGTTTACCTTCTCTGGACTTGTTAAACAATCATACATTGAAGGGCCCATATGGGACTTTACCCTTACTTCTTCCAGTTCATTAAAAAAAGGAAGAGGGTCTTACCGAAGGTGAGTTATATTGAGCATGTCTTACCCTCCTCGATCTCGTTAAATTAAAAAGAAGTACTCGTCTATCTGGATGGGGGAAAAATCGAAGGAAGCAATCCAAGTAGTTTTTGAGAACATTACCAGTAACCCTTACAGTCGCCCTTGAACACGACATTTTATCTTTCCACACATTTCAATCTGTTGAACCTCTACACTAAACCAATCCTTTGAGTTTCCTCACTCCTTTGGGTAACCCAACATAAATTCAAAGCATCCATTGCATTATCAAGTTTTGGTCCATGTCAAGTTTCTGTTGTTATGCCTCAGTGTTCAAGGGAAGTACCTTCTTTAAGAGTCAGCCATCACAAATATCTTGTTTCAATACTCGTGTCATTCCATGTTCATTTGATCTACCAATTACATCTTTGTGACCATTTCATGTCATTGATGGGGGATACATCAAGGCCCTCCCTCGATGAGTCTATTCTTGTCGACTTCAACACATTATCCAGGAGCTAGACTTAGAAACCAGTTAGTACCTTGGGACTTGAATGCCTCAATGGCAGGCCTCCTCACGTCCGACAGTGGGTTTACATCATTGACCTCTGATTGGATGGTTCCACGGATGTTCAAATTTATCTCATCCATTCACATTCATTGGAATGTACTTGACTACCTTAGGAATCATTGACATCAATGGTGATTTCCCTCGTGCCTGTTAACAGTGTACATAATTGACCGATAATCAAGTGGTTTCTTCCATGTTCGACATCAGGACATCTATTCACATGGTTAGAATCATATTTCATCGGGATCAGTAAGAAGACCCTAGGTTGAGTGATCACTCTGATATATACTTTTCCCAGGTTGCGATGGATTTTCTTTTGAAGATTGACACAAATATTATTACATAGATCCACTTTGTATTGGTCTATGGCTATGTCTTGTCATCTTGTAGATCCACTATGTAGTTTTCATGTCTACAATCAGTTCATGTCATGGAAGTATAGATCCACATTGTATCTTTGGTGGCTATACTCTTCAGTCAATATGATTATGGATCCATAGTGTATTTTATGGCAGTCATACCTGGAAAGTCTTTATCACTCAAGCATAGGTATGCCTGCCTTGGGCTTGAAACATGTCATAACATTTGTTTGATGGTTGTTTGTAGCTTTCACCATGTTCTCTGAGTCCACACCCTTGATTTAAATATCTGTAAAGTGTTCCTTCCATCATTCTCTCTTCTGACCTCACACTTTAGGGGGCATTCTGTTACACATGAAATTTGCACACCTAGGTACCTCTCCCTAAGTGTCGTAAAGTGTCATATAAGTGTCGCATACACCATGACACCATGGAATAACCTATGTCACAATACCTAGTCAATATGGAGGAGGGATATATTACATGAAGGCAAAAATACCAAGTACACATGAATTATTATTAATATTCATGGAAAATAAATTGATTAAGTGTGAGAATCCACCTCACATTTGGTTTCCTATTTTTTAGGGAAGGTGGAGGATCTCGTGCATGGTTGAAATATTTCCTCCTTAAAATACTTGAGAGATATTTCTTCCCCAAAATCCTTAAGACATATTTTCTCCCTAAATATCTTAGAGATCCCTTTCTTAGTGGATCTGATGAAAAATCCTCTCCATGGTGGTTAATCCTCCAAATCCTATATAATGAGGGCTTTCCATGGAAGAGAGGGATATGGAGATTGAGAATTATACCAAAATTATGATATCATAAGTGAGGCACCATTGAAGCATAATCAGTGTAGATTACTTGAGCAAAGGGGTTGGAAAAGGAGACCTGGAAGAGGCTATTGCACCTCCATCAAAGGATTGTAAGCACCTTTTACTTGTTCTCATTAATAATCAATGCTTGGCATGTTTCTTTCAAATTTATGTTTGTTCCACATTAATTTGTCCTCAATAGATATATTTATATTTGAGCTAATATCAATAGAATAGGAAGTTCTTTGTATCTTTGTTTGTTTTACAGGACCTATCGAGGAGCTCAGGATTAGAGCTCAGCTTGGATCTTGTGAGGACAAACGTCGTTAACAAGGTACATATCCCTCTTCTTCCTTTTCGCATATTAGCTTAATTAGATCTAAAAAGGATGTTAGTGTCCATGTTAATAATTTTTTTTGTCTTGGACTTACGAGTCTAGAGACCAAGAGGGATTCCTCTTGTCCACAGGAGGATTCACCTATAACAGTTGCAAAGATGAATTCTTTTCACATGATTCTTTCCCTTGCTGCTCGTTTTGGATGGAAAATCCATTAGATGGATGTGAAGATTGATTTTCTTCATGGAGACCTATCCGAAGAAATGTTCATGGAAAAACCACCTGGTTTTGTGATAGATTATGACTTGGTTTGTCAACTCAAGAAGTGACTTTATGGTTTGAATAAATCTTTGAATGCTTGTTATGCTAAGATCAAAAATTTCTTTCTTCGACTTGGTTTCAAATGTTGTGAATCTGATCATAGTTTGTATGTACTCCATACCATTAATGGAGACACTTTGATTGTTTTTGTGTATGTTGATGATCTTCTCATTGAAGGAAATAATATTGATCTCATTCTTAGATTGAAGAAACAACTTTCTAACTCCTTTGACATGACATATATTGGTACACTGCATTATGTTTTGGGTCTTCAAGTATTGCCACTATGTGATGGATTTTTCATTTCTCACTCTAAAAACTTCCCTTGTGTTATTCCTTTTCAATATGGAGTCAAGCTCACCAAATATTTTCAAACACCCGTAGTCGGTGCTACTCTTTATCAAAAACTGGTTAGTAGTCTTATTTATATTAATTGTAGTTGACCTGACATTTCCTTTGTTGTTAGTGTGGTTTCTTGGTTTATGTATGACCCCAAAGAAAGCCACTGGAAAGAAGTAAAATGAATTTTCTGTTATCTTAAGGGTACCACTCATTTTGGTATCAATTATTATCGAAGTTCATATTTTTTGGTCGGCTTCACCGTCTCCAAATGGGATGGAGAAAATATTGATTGGAAGTCCAATTATGGCTATGTGTTTCACTTTAGCACTGGACCATTGGTATGGTCATGCAAGAAAAATAATATACTCTCCTTGTTGAATATAGAAGAAGAATAGTGTGTCGTCGTTCAACCAGGTATTGAAGCAGTATGTATCCACCAATGTTTGGGTGAACTTGGCCTTCATGTTAATACCTTGACTACAATCTACTGTGATAATCAAAGTGCCATACATGTTGTAGGAAATCTTATTTCCCAAAGTAAGATGAAACATGTTGAGCTCCATGATCACTATTTGAGATAGTTGATTCATGATAACATTGTCTCTCTTGAATATTGCAGAACAAATGATCAGGTTGTTGATATATTCACTAAACCTTTATTTGAATCTCTATTTATAAAGCTGTATATGATGCTTGGGATTCATGAAGCTGCAATTATGGGGGGTTTCATAATGACATAATTTCACCTCCTAAATCTCCAGAGATATGTGTTGATGGGGGGGGGTTGGAACATCAAGAATTGATGGCTCATCACACTTCTCCTAGATTAAGTTAGTCAAGTGATCGGCCTACATATGGATACATTCAATTGGGTGATTGACTAGACCTCTGCATTAGTCGGTTGAGTAGTCGACAAGCCTATCAATCGTATAATCAACTAGTAGTTGAATATAGTCAGGCGGTGGATCGACCAGCCCAACAATTGACTACGAGTTGGATGCATGGAATGTCGGTTCAGGAATCCTTGTGGAGATCACTAGACATCGTATATTTGATAGAGTTAACTCTAATAACCGATGGTTATATGTGGACAAGATCTTCTCGATTTCATGGAAGTTGGTTAGATATTAAGGCTATGAATATTCAAACCCCTTGGATCATTATCATCAAGCGATCAAAGTGATATCATATGGATATATTAAGGTTCAATATGCACTTGATGTTCCGATCACATTGTTCTTTTCTTAAGTGTTCTAATGGTGTATTTAGACACCACCTTTTGTCTTCAAAATTTTATTCATCTTCAACTATCTACATAATTGTCTATATGTTTCATAAAAGGTTCCACCCTTTCCCCATCACCATTGAACATGGGTTTATCATAGACCTAAGATCAACTTGATCTATCAAGACTTATCCAAAACCTTAGCAACAAAGGAATCCCCCTAAAGCCAGAAAAGTGATCTAATACTACATGTAAATTTTAAACCTGTGAAGTAAAGAAATGCATATAGATTCTTAAGAAAAATAGAAATTAATCAATGGCTCATACACATAACACACATATATTTACAGTAATACCCTGGGTTTTTGAGCCCATATTAAATAATGTATTTTGTTAATCTATGAAAGGCCAAAGTTCCCAAACAATTAAAAGGGGCTAGTGTGCCTAGGAAATTTAATGTTTTGATCATTATTAATAATAAATACATGCCCACATGGGTGTAGATTGATTGGCAAGTGTCATGTAAATGGAAGGAAATATGTAAAAGAAGGTCTCAAGTTCGATTCACACCCCTATTTACTTGTGATCCATGCTTTCAGGTTGTGTGGTGCACCTGGGGTTATAGTGGTAGAGGATGGGTATCGACCCTGTGTCACGCGAGTATGAGAACCGCGAGTTGTTGATTCCCCCAGTATAATAAAAATAAATAATAATAATAATAATAAATACATCATTGGTTGCTAGAGAGACAAGGGAAAGAGTTATAGGGGGCTATGATTCCACAAGAGAGGGGGCTTGATTGGCTAAGTATTTATTTTATATTTTATTTACCCATAATTGTTTTAATGGAGAGGAGTGGTTACATGAGCTTCTTGGGGAAGGCCATGTGGTTCTTGATTTGCAAGTAAATTTACAAGCCCATCTTATGGGTTGTTTGGGGGAATCTTCTTCACTCAATTATTCACTCACTCATTGTTCATTGTTCAGTGTTCACACCTTTCATTCTGTTCTCTCTCCATTCACTCTTTCACCCACTCTTCATTATTCATTCTTTTAATCTTGGCTGGGGAGAAAAAAATGAATTCTGGAGAGGAGCCATGGTTTGGTTGGAAGTAATGATTGTTGGTGTATTCCAGCCATGAATTAATGCATGCATGTCTAAGATACATTATCATGCATTAAGTTTTTCCCACAACAATGAATCCTGAGAGTCCCAACATGGAGATTCTTGACCACATGCACTGGAGCCCTGAGAGAATGTGGACAGCCAAAGGGACTGCATGGCAGAGAAGGGGGTCCATTCTCTTGGGTTGTGCAGGTTGGGTAGAAGAGAGAATGTGTACTTTGGATTGTTGTGTGTGTTGAGAAGCCTATGAGAGCTTGAGTGTTGACTGGTTTGGAAAGATGAGTGACACTCTAGAACCGTCCTTGTGGACTCATAGCCCTGGCTCAGGGATGACATTGTTGTTGAGACTTGGAACAATAGTCTCTACGGTTGGGTGGAACGTCCTTGGTATGCAACCAGTTGGTGATTCATTTCATTAAAGATAAGTGTTATCTCTATCATGGTTTCATTTACCTGTATATTTATTTCTGTTGTGTATTTATTTATCTATGAAATTCGTCTCTATAATATGGATTATTGTAGGTTATTGATGTGCATGACATATGGTTCATTTATTTTATGTTGTATCATGAATCTTAATTTATGCATGTGAATATTCATGCATATTTATTAATTAAAAATTTATCAGAATTCGAAATTTGTTTAGAAGTGGGCTTGAAGTAGCGTTCCCAGCCTATGGGTGGATGGGTACATTACATTTACGTTAGAACCCCTTAACCAACACAAAACTATCCTTCCTTGGTCTCACATCTCTCAAATCTTCATTGTATTAATTTCACCATTCACAATACAATATACACAATATTTTAGGTATTTCGTAGCTACCAAAAAACTAATCCCTTAATCTAGGATTAATTTAGTGTTGACGGGCGAAATCGACCATCCGTCAACTGAGAGAGTGGAACCGGTCTGGGGTTGTCTAATAACCCAAGCCGTTTGGGATGAACCACCCTGACAGGTTTAGAAGCTCCGTTAGCCGATCTAAGGTCCTAAAAGAACAAAAGAAAACTAATCTAAACTAACTAATCTAACTAAAACTATATAAAACAAACTAAACTAACCAATAAATAAAACTAACTAATTAACTAATCTAATTAAAACTAACTACTAAACAAACTAAATTAAAACTAATTATTAAAGCAAACTAAACTAATCTAATTATTAAAGCAATATAACTTATTCATAAAATGTACAATATCAACAATTACAGATTTAGATAAAACCTGAAAAACTCATTAATATTCTGCCCTAAGACAGAGGAAGATATTTTTATGGCTTTTATAATTTTATGAACATAAATAAAACAGAAAACTAATTAAACTAAAACACTAATCTAAGCTACAAATATATCTAACTAAACTGCTAATAAATATACTAGACAAATAAATAACAAGTTGACCTGGAAATGCTCCAGGTTTGTCCTGTGTATGATGACTGTGCTAGCAGATCGGAGGAAGGAAACTTGCACCGAATAATCCAGAAGCTTCTCGTAAACGATAGGCTGCAATGCTCTTTGAGTTTATTTACAGGACAAACAAGACATACAAATCACAACAATCATATAATTTATAAATTTCCACAATTAGGTAAACATGTTATGCAAAAACTTATACTTAATAATTCAATTGATGAAGAAGAGAAATTTGTCATTCACAAACTGAATCAAGTAATTGTTGTGTTTTAAAGTAAAGGAAGAAATCAGATATGGATAATATTAATTAAATCATATTATTTTGCAAAAGACTAAGATAGCTAAAGTAGTCATTAATCAAATTCAAATTGATAAACATAAACATGAAACAAAAATTGATATTATGAAAAGCAAAAGCTGTAGAAGAACATCAACTTCTGTCTCAGTCTGTATTAGATATCCATAATCCTTGTTCTCCCACGAGTGAGGATGATCCTTATTACACAAAATAATAAGTATTTAAAGGTTTTCCACAAGGTAAAACCTCCCTGTGGAAGTTATAAAACTGTTTACATAAAATATGGGAAGATATCCCAAAGTTGTCTAAACTAGGAAACTAAAATAAAAGTAAAACATCCAAATATCCTCTAGACTGTCCATCAAATCCCATGCAATTCGAATTCACCTGAAAAGGAAAAAAATGAACAAATTAGAAGGATCTTTTATTAATAAAATGATAGAAAATTTAATTCTACAGACTAGCTACATAATCATCTGATTCTGTAGCTGGTCTAAATAAGGTACAGAATCAGCATTGAAATTAATTGAAAATCTTTTAAAATATTTCAATTTCATTGACATCCAATAGCAATTTGAAAGCGAATCATTTAATTTAAATTTGTTATGCAATTCGAAATCAAAGAGGATTCAAATCAATTGAATGATCACAAAGATAGTCGTACTCTGTTTCTCGTGTCACCACGAAATCGAATGAACAGAGCCATAATCCCAACATAGTGAAATCATGTGATATCAATTTGGAATCAACACAATCAAAACAAATCGCATACAATTGTTATGTTATCCTATCAGCAAGGGATACGATCGGAGCCATACAAGATCGTTATCAAATCGTTATCACTGTGTTGACATAACCACGAATTAATTCAAACTGGCGCGAAAATCAATTGAAATGAAATCGTAACCGGATCGATTGATTAGCCACAGAATTCGTAATTTGTTACTGTGAATTGGGAAAACAAGATTGTTTTGACTTTGGTCAGAATCGTTCATTTGGTAATGAATTATAATCGGATTTGACAGGAGTAATGAATGTCGATCAATTTGTTTTACAAATCAAACAGAGAAGCAATCAAAACACGAGCCCAGTTCACAAAACAATCTTGCCAACTCATAATCCAGTCAGAATAGAAGTGAATCGAACATAAAAGGTTTCAACATAGTGATTACAAATTAAAAACATCCCACGATTCAAGCGCATTCTCACAGGTTTAATGAGATCATTTTTTAATAAAACAGAGTATTTCTTTCAAATTAAATTAAACAGAGGGGTGCTCATGATTTGGAAAATCTTATGACATAGCATATCATAACAACTACACTCCCGAAATCATTTTCCAAACACAGCATACGAATCATACGAGATCGAATCCGAGCACAATCGTATTCTAAATTGAGTATGGAACTTCCCGTGAGGAGTGGATGTAAAACGAATTGTATCGAAAACACACCATTAATTTCGTTACTTCACTCAGACAGACTTAGCAAATGAAATCCAAACGAATAACTATTCAAATCCAGTAAAAATCTATGAGCAAATCGTATATCAAATCAAAATTCCTTCTATTTTTATCAAAACAATACCATGTACACGATGATCACCGAATGATAGAGGCATTTGGATGAGTGAATGAACTATTTAAAAACCAGAATACAAATCATTATATTAACCTAAATTATTCACAAAACAAACGATATCAAATTTTCATACTTGTACAGCGACGAGACGGCTTGATCATGCCAATTTAGAGTTGACCACGGCTGTGGCTCATTCAACGTTTTTGAAAAGAATAGAGCCCGTTCTCTTCTGCTTCTTATCAGCTGCTTGGAGCTTGGCTCTTTGACTGGTTAGCACTACAATTTGGTCTTCCAGTGTTTGAATTTTTTATTGGAGTATGGGGACATCAATGTAATATCGTTCCAACCATGAATTGCATTGCTCACAGGGTGACTGTGTGGGTTTAGAAAGAGCAGGCGAGGGTTTGGCCAAATGACCGAGGGTTTCACGAGGCAACTTAATACCCGGGTAGCTAGGGTCATTCTTTAGGTAGGGGGGAAGGTTAGATACAAAATCATAAGGGGGCTCGGTACATAAACCCTGCGAGTAGGCGTACTCGCTAGCTAAAAATCGTTCCACGTCAGAATCGAAATCCTCACTTAGGACAATAGGCCTTGACTCAGCAGAGGGTTTAGGTTTGTTCCTGGCCATCCATGAAATCAAACGTGCATTCTTTTTACCCTTAGCATTAGCAGTAGGTTTTGCCTTGGGCTTCTTGCTCATAGGTATATTAATAGTCTCAACTTTCTCAATAACAGCGTTGGGTAGGTCAAAACCAGGGTCAGTCGAGGGTTTAGGCAGTAGGACATGGAAGGGCACAGGCGGCTCGGCCTTGGTTTCATTCACCATAGGCTTGTCAACCTAGACCGGATTCGGGTCCTCGAAACCATTTCAAGCAACGAAAGCGCTCCATCTATCACCATGCAAATCCAAATGATAAACAACGATAAGCTTAATAAGCCCATAGTGGAACAGGCTACTGTTAGCCTACTGCTTTTTGAACCTTTTCGACATTTTATACAGGCTACGATGAAAATAAAAGGGCATATTCAACGACTATCCCATAAAAATCATAAGAAAACGTAGGTGGTAGAGAAACACAAGTCCATATCGACCTTCACAGGTCACGAACTATTTGATTATCATGAAAGTATCGTTCCATCGCGGTTTAAGTGCAGAGATGGGCACACCTCTGTCACAAGAGGTGACTTTGCGCGAGAGGAACAACAGTGTCCATGGGACCTCCTTGACCTTACAATTCTTAAACCAACGTTGTCCAGTGGCAGGTATCCCTATGGAAAGACTGATCAATTTCTCATAAATTTCCAACTGTATGTCGCCCACTCTGGCTCTACAGCCATCGAAGGTCATGGCAAACTGTCATGCTACACAGAGGTTAAAACCCTCAAATCGTTTCACGAAGGTAAGCCATCCATTCTCTTCCAAGACTTTGTGGGCATTGCCAAACATTAACAGAGCTTGGTTGTCGTTTGGCTTGATCCACACGACTGGTTCCATGGAGCCAAGCACATGGTAAACCGAGGGTTTGGATCACAATACACACACAGGAGCAATGATGCGCACTGCTAACAAAAGTGAACAGTGATAAGTGGTAGGCATAAATGCCATCGTGCGAAGGTGGTGGAGTTATTCACTGCCACGCATAACAATTATGGTCAATAGTACCACCGCCGGCGTTCATAGATGTTATAACCACTATAGCATGGTATAACACTCATGTCATTTGCCCAACCTATAAAACAATGGTAAGTGTATAAAAAAATATGTTCAATCAACATTATACCAAAGTTTGAAACCATCAAGAATACGATTTAAAACTAATAGCATATGTTTAACCATGCACCAATTGCATTGTAACAGCTCATATCCATCGTTTACCCAATGTGCCAATAGGTAATCATATAATCATCAAACCAATAGTTATGAAAACACAAGATATAAATGAAAGATTTAACCATAACACTCATTGTATTTTCACGAAACCAAAGGTCAAGTAAATCAAAATAAAAATGCAAATCCAAACATTTATGCATTGCAAACTCAATGAAACCCAATCACACAATCAATATAAGAACGTCCAATGAGTATAGTTTGAAAGTTCTTCCAGCTACATAATGATAAACAACAGGTAAGCGCAATAGGCATATCGATAAAAAGATCATGACAGTTCAGACAGTGATCGAAATATGACTTCGAAAGATTAAGTTTTCACGCTTACAGTCATGAAAACAAAATGAAAATAAGTATGTAAATGTCGCAAGAAGTGAAATTGTCGTTTATTTGAAAATTGCGACGAAAACTTGATGTTTGCAAGACATAGGTGTAGGCAGCTTATAGGATCATAAAAAAAAAATGTGATTTGGCTGCTAACAATGGCGACACACTGGTAGAAGCAGTTATCTCTGCAAAAGGTAAAATTCAGATTAGGACAGCGAAGATAATTTCAACTCAAAAATAACAACCAGAAAATCATACAAACATCAACATTAACCAATTTTTTCAGCAGTGTTTCAAAAGATGAAAACTGATAACAATCTTAAGATCATCTAGTCACGATATTAAAGATAAAATATTCAATACTATTGGCATAGACACTGCTGCTAGCAGGTGTTCATAACCTCGACAGGGTTGCAATTTAACCCACTCTTACATCTATATCCTGTTAAGAAGTTCCGGATCAGAATAAAGGACATTAAAGAGGTTTCGTTTTGCAAATTTTCATATACCCGACATTGCTTCGCTACCAGCGGGCCTGTTCAGTACCCCGACGAAGTTGTCTTGGTGTCATGCAT
>ML780908.1:1301835-1329132 GCA_009831015.1 Picea engelmannii
AAGATCCTTCTAGAAGCGGAAGCTTCTATTAGGTCTTCTTACATCCGCCTTATTCTATTTTATTGAAAGGTCTTATTAATATTGACCTTTATTACATCTGAATACATTGATCTACCTATGTGCGGGTTAGGACCTTAACAAATCTTCTCACGAAGTTAATCTGGCCTAAGAAAGACTGCATGGATTTTTTAGATGTAGGAGGGGGAAGTTTAGCGATGGCCTGAGTCCTCTCGGGGTCAATAATCATTCCTTCACTAGACACTATGAATCCTAGGAGTTTACCGTGTTCTACTGCAAAGATGGACTTTTTGGGGTTCAAGGAGATGTCGTATGTACGACATCGTAGCAGAATGGCTCTTAAGTGAGCTAGATGATAGTCTTTGTTTTTAGAACATACAGTCACATCATCTAGGGAAACTATGACAGAATGATTGATTAAGCCTCGGAAAGCAATATCCATTGCTCTCTAAAAAGTGGCACTGGCATTAATCAATCCAAAAGGCATTTTGTGATAACCATAAGTGCCCCACGGGGTACGGAAGGTAGTTTTGAGTTGGTCTGGTGGAGACATCAAGACTTGGTTGTATCCAGAGAAACCCTCTAACAAGGATAGCCTCTCGGAACCAGATACCTGTTGAAGGATATGTTCCATGGGTGGGACAGCATAGTTGTCTTTGTCAGACGCTCTATTGAGGTTTCGGAAATCGACGCAGAGTCGGATTTCCCCATTTTTCTTCCGAACTGGGACAAGGTTGGAAACCCATTGAGTGTGCCCAACAGGAAAAATTATTTTAGCACTTAGGAGTTTATTCAATTCTTTTTGAACGGTCGGTTCTAGTTTAGGGTGCATCTTCCTCAGTTTCTGTTGGAAGGGTAAGGTTTGGGGCTTCATCGGGATGACATGCTGTATGATATTAGGGTCGAAAGTTTTAAGATCATCATATGTCCATGCAAATACATCCTTAAATTATTTAAATAATTTAACAAATGTAGCTTTTTTTTGTCTTGAACATCCCAAGCCTATGTTAATGCACTGAGGGTTTTCACTAGTTCCTAAGTTCACTTTTTCATAAGACATCGAGGAACTATTGGTTTTACAGTTGACCGTCTTTTTAAATTTATCTTCAAAATCATAAAACTTCTCTAATCTAATTACAGATTTGGGTATGGAATTTACCATGTCCGACAGAGCTTCAGGAGATTTCGGATTAGGTATTACCGTAAAATCGTGCAAATTATCATCATGCATGCATTCATCTATCACCGCGCCTTGAAAAGTTTCTTCCATGTGTAGAAAGTTAATGATCTGCTGATCATTGTCGAATACTCTCCAGTTCGTGATATTGTCAGGAACAGATGGTCGAAACAATAGCTCAACGGAGAATGCGTCTAGGGATAAGCCTTCTGCAGGAAGAAGTTTAGAAGCTACATTAGCTAATAGATCTACTTCAGCATTATTTAATCTAGGAATGGAATTTATATCGAAAGAAAAAAATTTATTCATTAAACTCCATACCTCAGACTGGTAGCTTTTGAGATGCGGAGAAAGACAGTGGATAGAGTCTCTTACCTGTCTAACCACAATTTCAGAGTCACCAAATACAACCAGGTTTTGAATGTTCATATCTAGAGCTTTTCTAAGACCTTGCAGTAAAGCCTCATATTCTGCAGTATTATTAGTGCATTCAAATTCTAGTCTACAAGCCATTAATGTCTTGTTACCTTCCGGATCGATAATGATGCAGCCTACACCAGCTCCTTCTTTAGACTTAGATCCATCAAAATATAGAGACCAAATTTGATTTCCAGCGGGCACATAGGACTGTTGCGTAGAATCTGTTGGTTGCATATATGCTACAATCTCAGACTGTTGTTTTGGATTGATGATAGGTGAAGCCTCGGCCATGAAATTGTCGAAGAAGGTGTCCATCCCTTGGACTTTGGGTGAATCAACAGAAGGTGTATATGGTTCGTTAGGATCATTCAACTCTGTAACCGTGAGCTTAAGGTAACGTTCACGATTCACCCTGATCTTGTTAGGCTTTCCGTTCTCCAGAAGCCATAAGTGAGACCAGTCTGTTGCGAAATAACCATGTAGTTGCTCTGACCAGTCCCTGCTTAAAAATAGACCATACACTTCTGGAATATCCACAACAATTATATCAATAACCTGATGAACCTTGGGGTTAGACGATAATCTAATCAATACATTTTTTAGTTCGCCTATAACTTTGACATTTGTTCAATCAAGTTGTATGATTTTTAAAGTAGATGGTTCCACTTCAGCGTTAATATTTTGGCAGACAGACCAAGGCATCACATTGGATGATGCTCCTGAGTCCACCATACAATTATGCACGTTTCTGTTGAAAATTTCGAAAGTTAGCAAGAAAGGAGGTACATCTTTGCGAGTGCTAAGAGTAGTAGCTTGTGGCTTTTTACTCGCAGTTTCTAAAGCTACTTTATCTACATTATTTACATTGTTTACATTACTTACAGGAAGGATTCCTTTATCTTGGGGATCAGGATTATTTTTAGTGGAAGTCTTCTGTGGAACTTTGCTTTGCACAACCTTGTTACCAATAGAATTACCATTTTTGTCGTTCTCTGAAATATTTTGCAACATTTTTTGAAGCAGAAATAGAAACTTCAATAACTCATAAATAGAAATGTTAGCCCTTAACTTTTTAAGATCTTCAACAACATCATAATCTAAGTTGGGGTTCACATTACTCTGTTTAGTCTCAGTTGATTTAGATTGATTTGGAGGCGAAGTTGTAGTGTTTTCGGTAGAAGGTTTGTTTGTTGTCTTACTCCTAGTATTATAAGGGTGAACAGTCTCGAAGTTAGCTTGAAAGATGTTATCCGAGAAGTGTCCAAATATGTTTGGAGAAGACTCTTCTTCTTGAACTGTTTCTTGTTCAACTACCTCTTGAGGGATCTCAGGGGGTATCAAGTTATCTTGGGCTTCTAGAATTGTTTGAAGGGCACATTGCAAACCTTCTAGATTTAAGCCTTCGGGGGTTGGATTAGGTCGGTTGGTAGGAAAAGGCTTTTGAAAAGGGGTTTTGTAGGGTCCTTTACTCGAGGAAGCTTCTTCAGTTGACCTTTTTAAGTCTATAACTTGATTCGACAGTTTTTGAACAACTTTAGACTTTAAGTTTTCCAAATCAGAGTTTTTAGGTTGTGTTTTACTTTGAGTCGGTCTGGGGAGAATTTCAATCTTCTTTTTGGAAGAAGAACTAGTCTCGATTTCATTGCTAGAAGAGACTTTAAGACTAAGTATGTCTTTTTCAATCTGGCTGGCCTCCTCGAAGGCCTCTAACAACGTGGCTTTCTTAGATCGTTTAACCCAAATAGCTATATTTTGATGTAAAGCTTTAGTATAGTAAGCTAGTATAAGACTTTCGGCAAGCATGGAATCTGCAGGGATTCAGTTTTTAAATGTTAATTATCTTTGATTAAAGTCTTTAACTTTTTATTTTGGGTTCATTCTTAAGCTATAAAGATCCATGACTAGGACTTCCGGAGGTTTACCATCTCCGAACTTTTCCAAAAAGCATGACTCAAACTTTTCCCAAGACACTATGGTATGGGGTTGTTGGGAAAAGTACCATGTGGATGCATTACCCTCAAAAGTATAAGAGAACAAGCTACAGACAACGTCTTCATGTTCAACATTGCGGAGTCTAATGGCTAACATAAAAATTTTAATGTGATCTTCAGCTATCTGTTTTGAGTCAGGATCAAACTTGGGAAGCGATTTCTCCGGGTGTTTAGGTAAAGGGTCCTGAGCTCCAGGTACAGCTACAACATCCTGATTGAGCTAGGGTCTAGCAGGATTGTTCTGATTTTCCATTGGGGTAGTGGGTGTGGAAGGCTGAGAAGGTGAATTGACTTCGTCAGAAGAATCTCCTCCAGAAGAGGAAGGAGATGATGGAGGAGTTGAAGGAGGTATCCCAGATCCTCCTGCAGCAGGATTTGTGATTGGATCTGTGGGATTCACAGTGAGTTTAGTGTCACCTAATTGTTCTCTGATATCAGAGAAATCCAAAGGTTGACCCCACGAACGGTTTGGTTGCCTAAGACGAGCTAAGGCACTATGTGTTTTAATAAGAGATTGATGGACGATCTCTTGTATATCACCACCTGTAGGATTAGGGGTTGCTGGCTCAATTGTGATCTGTGGATCGTCGGTTGAAGTAGTTTATGTTTGAAGGGGAATATTATTGTGTGAACGGCTTCTAGTCACTATAGGCGAGCGATTAGGGGGGGGAGGAGTCTTACGACCGCCTCGTGCCATTAATTAAATTCATACCCTCCTTCTAGCGCCATTTGTTGACGGGCGAAATCGACCGTCCATCAACTGAGAGAGTGGAACCAGTCCGAGGCTGTCTAATAACCCAAGTCGTTTGGGATGAACCACCCTGACGGGTTTAGCGGCTTCGTTAGCCGATCTAAGGTCCTAAAAGAACAAAATAAAACTAATCTAAACTAACTAATCTAACTAAAACTATATAAAACAAACTAAACTAACTAATAAATAAAACTAACTAATAAACTAATCTAATTAAAACTAACTACTAAACAAACTAAATTAAAACTAATTATTAAAGCAAACTAAACTAATCTAATTATTAAAGCAATATAACTTATTCATAAAATGTACAATATCCACAATTACAGATTTAGATAAAACCTGAAAAACTCATTAATATTCTGCCCTAAGACAGAGGAAGATATTTTTATGGATTTTATAATTTTATGAACATAAATAAAACATAAAACTAATTAAACTAAAACACTAATCTAAGCTACAAATATATCTAACTAAACTGCTAATAAATATACTAGACAAATAAATAACAAGTTGACCTAGAAACGCTCCAGGTTTGTCCTGTGTATGATGACTGTGCTAGCAGATCGGAGGAAGGAAACTTGCACCGAATAATCCATAAGCTTCTCCTAAATGATAGGTTGCAATGCTCTTTGAGTTTATTTATAGGACAAACAAGACATAAAAATCACAACAATCATATAATTTATAAATTTCCACAATTAGGTAAACCTGTTATGCAAAAACTTATACTTAATAATTCAATTGATGAAGAAGAGAAATTTGTCATTCACAAACTGAATCAAGTAATTGTTGTGTTTTAAAGTAAAGGAAGAAATCAGATATGGATAATATTAATTAAATCATATCATTTTGCAAAAGACTAAAATAGCTAAAGTAGTCATTAATCAAATGCAAATTGATAAACATAAACATCAAACAAAAATTGATATTATGAAAAGCGAAAGTTGTAGCAGAACATCAAATTTTGTCTCAGTCTGTATTAGATATTCATAATCCTTGTTCTCCCATGAGTGAGGATGATCCTTATTACACAAAATAATAAGTATTTAAAGGTTTTCCACAGGGTAAAACCTCCCTGTGGAAGTTATAAAATTGTTTACATAAAATCTGGGAAGATATCCCAAAGTTGTCTAAACTAGGAAACTAAAATAAAAGTAAAACATCCAAATATCCTCTAGACTGTCCATCAAATCCCATGCAATTCAAATTCACCTGAAAAGGACAAAAATGAACAAATTACAAGGATCTTTTATTAATAAAATGATAGAAAATTTAATTCTCCAGACTAGCTACAAAATCATCTGATTCTGTAGCTGGTCTAAATAAGGTACAAAATCAGCATTGAAATTAATCGAAAATCTTTTAAAATATTTCAATTTGATTGACATCCAATAGCAATTTGAAAGCGAATCATTTAATTTGAATTTGTTATGCAATTTGAAATCAAAGAGGATTCAAATCAATTAAATGATCACAAAGATAGTCGTACTCTGTTTCTTATGTCACCACGAAATCGAATGAACAGAGCCATAATCCCAACATAGTGAAATCGCGTGATATCAATTTGGAATCGACACAATCAAAACAAATCACATACAATTGTTATTCTATCCTATCAGCAAGGGATACGATCGGAGCCAAACAAGATCATTATCAAATCCTTATCACTGTGTTGACATAACCACGAATTAATTCAAACTGGCGCGAAAATCAATTGAAATGAAATCGTAACAGGATCGATTGATTAGCCACAGAATTCATAATTTGTTACTACGAATTGGGCAAACAAGATTGTTTTGACTTTGGTCAGAATTGTTCATTTGGTAATGAATTATAATCGGATTTGACAGGAGTAACTAATGTCGATCAATTTGTTTTACGAATCAAACAGAGCAGTAATCAAAACACGAGCCCAGTTCAAAAAACAATCTTTCCAACTCATAATCCAGACATAATAGAAGTGAATCAAACAGAAAAGGTTTCAACATAGTGATTACGAATTAAAAACATCCCACGATTCGAGCGCATTCTCACAGGTTTAATGAGATCATTTTTTAATAAAGTAGAGTATTTCTTTCCAAATTAAATTAAACAGAGGGGTACTCATTATTTGGAAAATCTTATGACATAGCATATCATAACAACTACACTCCCGAAATCATTTGCCAAACACAGCATACGAATCATACGAGATCGAATCCGAGCACAATCGTATTCTAAATTGAGTATGGAACTTCTCGTGAGGAGTGGATGTAAAACGAATTGTATCAAAAACACACCATTAATTTCGTTACTTCACTCAGATAGACTTAGAAAATGAAATCCAAACGAATAACTATTCAAATCCAGTAAAAATCTATGAGAAAATCGTATATCAAATCAAAATTCCTTCTATTTTTATCAAAACAATACCATGTACAGGATGATCACCGAATGATAGAGGCATTTGGATGAGTGACTGAACTATTTAAAAACCAGAATACAAATCATTATATTAACCTAAATTATTCACAAAACAAACGATATCAAATTTTCATACCTGTACAGCGACGAGACGGCTTGATCATGCCAATTTAGAGTTGACCATGGTTGTGGTTGATTCAATGTTTTTGAAAAGGATAGAGCCCGTTTTCTTCTGCTTCTTATCAACTACTTGGAGCTTGGCTCTTTGACTGGTTAGCACTGCAATTTGGTCTTCCAGTGATTGAATTTTTGATTGGAGTATGGGGACATCAATGTAATATCGTTCCAACCATGAATCGCATTGGTCACAGGGTGACTGTGTGGGTTTAGAAAGAGCAGGCGAGGGTTTGTCCAAATGACCGAGGGTTTCACAAGGCAACTTAATACCCGGGTAGCTAGGGTCGTTCTTTAGGCAGGGGGGAAGGTTAGATACGAAATCATAAGGGGTCTCGGGACATAAACCCTGGAGTAGGGGTACTCACTAGCTAAAAATTGTTCCATGTCAGAATCAGAATCCTCACTTAGGACGATAGGCCTTGACTCAACAGAGGTTTTAGGTTTGTTCCTGGCCATCCGTGAAATCAAACGTGCGTTCTTTTTACCCTTAGCATTAGCAGTAGGTTTTTCCTTGGGCTTCTTGCTCACAGGTATATTAATAGTCTCAACTTTCTCAATAACAGCATTGGGTAGGTCAAAACCAGGGTCGGCCGAGGGTTTAGGCAGTAGGACATGGAAGGGCATAGGCAGCTCGGCCTTGGTTTCATTCACCATAGGCTTGTCAACTTGGACCGGATTCGGGTCCTCGAAACCATTTCGAGCAACAAAAGCGCTCCAGCTATCACCATGCAAATCCAAATGATAAACAACGATAAGCTTAATAAGCCCATAGTGGAACAGGCTACTGTCAGCCTGCTGCTTTTTGAACCTTTTCGACATTTTATATAGTCTACGATGAAAATAAAAGGGCATATTCAACGACTATCCCATAAAAATCATAATCAAACGCAGGTGGTAGAGAAACACAAGTCCGTATCGACCTTCACAGGTCACGAACTGTTTGATTATCATGAAAGTATCGTGCCATCGCGGTTTAAGTGCAGAGATGGGCACACCTCTGTCACAAGAGGTGACTTTGCGCGAGAGGAACAACAATGTCCATGGGACCTCCTCGACCTTACAATTCTTAAACCAACGTTGTCGAGTGGCAGGTAACCCTGTGGAAATATTGATCAATTTGTCATCAATTTCCAACTGTATGTTGCCCACTTTGGCTCTACAGCCATCGAAGGTCATGGCAAACTGTCATGCTACACAGAGGTTAAAACCCTCAAATCGTTTCACGAAGGTAATCCATCCATTATCTTCCAAGTCTTTGTAGGCATTGTCAAACATTAACAGAGCTTGGTTGTCATTTGGCTCGATCCGCACGACTGGTGCCATGGAGCCAAGCAGATGGTAAACTGAGGGTTTGGATCACAATACACACACAGGAGCAAAGATGCGCGCTGCTAATAGAAGTGAACGATGATAAGTGGTAGGCATAAATGCCATCGTGCGAAGGTGGTGGAGTTATTCACTGCCATGCATAACAATTATGGTCAATAGTACCACCGCCGACGTTCATAGTTGTTATATCCACTATAGCATGGTATAACACTCATGTCATTTTCCCAACCTATAAAACAATGGTAAGTGTATAAACAAATATGTTCAATCAACATTATACCAAAGTTTGAAACCATCAATCATACGATTTAAAACTAATAGCATATGTTTAACCATGCGCCAATTGCATTGTAACAGCTCATATCCATCGTTTAACCAATGTGCCAATAGGTAATCATATAATCAACAAACCAATAGTTATGAAAACACAAGATATAAATGAAAGATTTAACCATAACACTCATTGTATTTTCACGAAACCAAAGGTCAAGTAAATCAAAATAAAAATGCAAATCCAAACATTTATGCATTGCAAACTCAATGAAACCCAATCACACAATCAATATAAGAACGTCCAATGAGTATAGTTCGAAAGTTCTTCCAGCTACATAATGATAAACAACAGGTAAGCGCAATAGGCATATAGATAAAAAGATCATGACAGTTCAGATAGTGATCGAAATATGACTTCGAAAGATTAAGTTTTCACGCTTACAGTCGTGAAAACAAAACAAAAATAAGTGTGTAAATGTCGCAAGAAATGAAAATGTAGTTTATTTCAAAATTGCGACGAAAACTTGATGTTTTCAAGACATAGGTGTAGGCAGCTTATAGGATCATAAAATAAAAAATGTGAGTTGGCTGCCAACATTTAGAAAACTGCTAAAAATAGTGAAAATCACTAAAATAGAAAAAATCACATGCACACACCGCCCCCCCCCACACACACATGCAAAGAATATAAGACATACCCAACAAAAATGATATTATAAACTTCCATAGGTACGGTGATACCCCAAAAAATATCCTAAATTCAGTGACATTAGTAGGAATTGGCCACTTGAGGATGGACTCCATCTTTTCAATAGCTATATAGATTTCCCCTCCACCAATCACATACCCCAAATATACCAATGACTACAAACCACATTCACATTTCTTAAGGTTTTCCAGTAGTTGATTCTTTTACAAAGTCTGTAACACCTACATTAGATGTGAGATATGCACTTATAAGCATAGATATTAACCACTATATCATCTAGGTACATTATTACAAATAAATCTAGAAAGTGATTTAATATATCATTCATTAAATGCATAAATGTAGTTGGTGGATTACATAAACCAAAAGGCATTACCAACCATTCCTATAAATCTTTCCTTGTCTCGAAGGTGATCTTTGTTGATTTTTCATATGAGATGATATTTGATCGATATATTATTACAATGATAAGTGCTCCATATATAGAGAACATATGGTGACCATCCATGAAAGGATGTGTCCCTTTGATAATAAATAATTATTTATTTATTATATATATCTCAACCAAGTACCAACATCAACAAGAGATGTATCTCATACATGTGTTGTCATATACCAAGTGTATTCCTCAACAATGTATGAATATCAATGACAACCATACACCATGTGCCAATGCTTCAAGACTATACCAAGAATAAGCCTCAAACATATAGCATCATCACCATGTAGCCAAACCAGATACCAATATACCAATACAGTCAAGATGTAATACTAATAAATGTACCATACCAATATCACCAATATGTACCATGCATCAACAAGATATGTCTCTCAAGCATGTACCATATCATCACCAAGCATAGGATAAAATCACATAAGAATACATGTAACATGTATCTAACTTGTTGTATTGTAACATTGTTATGAGGGAAATCACTCTATGGCATGGGGTAAACCACAATAGACAGAAATGACTGCATAAATCAACTCTAATCTCAAGTATTCTATATAAACAATCATTCTAACAAGACAAGATAAATATCTTACCCCGTCTAGAAGTTCGATGAAGTCCATCGTTGAACACTTGAATCAAAGCTATACACCTGCAATTTTTCCTCAACAACCAAAATACGCAAGCATATGGTGATAATATATAAAATTAGCACATATAATATCATAATCCATCAATATTAATAACAAATATTATCATGGAATAACCATTCAAATATTTTTGAGACATTAATTGCATGAGAAAAGAGTATTTCTATTAAAATGTACTCAGCAGAAGTGTATGAATGACAAACTTTTGTGTCAGCAGAACCGAGAAACTAAGTCCCTTCCAGCTGGGCCTCCACCACTTCAATCCTTCACCAAAGGAAATCTCATATAATAGAGACAATGAGGTTCTCCATTAAGTAGGGAAGAGCTTGGGGGATGAACAATGTGTTCAGACTTAAAACGACAAAGGGATGCAGACTCAATATGAAGTGAATAATTTCTCCAGAGTAACTTTGCTCTCAAATCTGAATTCTTCTTCTCTTTTCCACAAATTGGATATGGCCCATTTATAACCTTCAAATGGAACTGAAGGGCCAATTCAGAACGTTTCCAGTATATGGAAGGTCAAGGATTATGTATCGCATGACGTGACATGCAAACCCAACACCATTTTTTAATTTTGAGAAAAAAACCCGATGTACAGGGGATGTAATGGTGCAACCTATGTATATGCATGTTGTATAGCTATTAGGGCATGTATATGTGGAAAAATATGTTTTTTAGCTCCAGGAATTGCAAAAAGGGGCTGCATAGGGAAATGGGAAAGGCATTCTGAGCAAGTTTGCATGGGGTGAGGAAAATATTTTTATAACAGATGCCCCCTAATGTGTGCGGTCGGTGGAGTATTGATGATGGACGAAATACATTATAATTCCCAGAAGTGGAGTAATGGAGACCCAAGTGGATGAACAATTTTCTCATAAGAATATTACAATCCATAATGACTTTGTGCACATGGCTGCCAAATTTGAATTACACTGCAGATCCATGTGGAAATATACTAAACAAATTTCCATGGCCATGAATAGGAAATACAAGGGTAGATACATACCATAGGATGTCATAGTTATGAACAAGGCCCAGTGAAAACCAATCTCAAAATCAATCTGAAGATATCTATATACAATGAAGTACAATCTAATCTCCCATAATCACCGAAGTCATATATGTACCGGTCCAATGAATGATAGCAACAGCTCAGGAAAGCTACAACTATGAACTGATGTCTTCAAGTCTTCTACATGATCCACCAAAGGTGCAAGTCTACATCATGTGAATAAAGGATTTGAGGTCGAACACAATGATACTTTGTTTGATTACTGGTCATTAAGGTATATTGTTAACAAATGCGAGACAACCTATCGATGATGAAAGTAGGTATCAAGGCATTGAGTACATTCTTACAATTGTGAATAAAGGATTTGAGGTCAAACACTTGAAGAATCCATCGATCAGGACAGATTGATTTATTCCCAACTGTCGATGGTGAGAGAAACTACCACTAGTGACTGCAAGCCTCTAGGTACTCATAGGACTCTAGGTCTCGTTTCAAGAATAGATGGGTTGAAGTCGATGGAAGGAGATCCGTTGAAAGGAGAGAATTAAGGAATCTCTCATTAGTCAGCATGAGGTATAAAGCAGTAGCTTTATGATTTGGAGGAACTCGAATGAAGAACATGTTCACGAACCCACAACCATGTGTGTCTTTTGCATGCACCAGATGCAAGCAGTGCCCGAAAAAGACCCTCTAAATAGAATCCCATAATGAAAACTATCAACAAAAGTGAGGAAACCACCAATATGGATAATGGAATCTAAGACATTGCACGAATCCCAATGTGTGAATAGATTTATTTCCATCGAACACAAGGGAAACCCCCCAATCAGTAACCAATGAGGAAATGTCGACTACTGGGTTCAAGGTTACCTACCCATAATGAAAGTAGGACCAGGGTGCACAATAGGACTACAACTTTATGTAACTCTGAGACACACTGAGGGTATGGCCGACATGAAAAGTTAAGAGTTTTGAGAGATAGCCAACACAAGCTGGTAGACATCCTTTGAACAAGAGCATGAGACATATGAAAGACTCTGGTAGCATAGACTCAATGATGAAACTTTGTGATGCAGGAGGCACCAATCAAACTCTTCATGAGGACTAGAAGATTACCCAGTCAGAGGAGTAGACTCTAAGTAATAAGCTCAGCTTCCTAAGGTCATGCTAAACACAAAATTTGGATGATAAGTGGACTCAAAAAAAAATTCTATGTTGAAAGGAGACACGACTGCTGCAAATATGAGAAAAATTTATTTTCCCACCCATCTTTTTCTGTTTTTTCGTAGACAAATGAATGCTATGATACAGAGGAGGAAATGAGTGTCACGAGTAAGAAACTAGTTCCAACAGTGGAAAATATCTATTCTCAATGCAAGGGGGTGTATGCAGGATATGGACACTCGGGGGAATGTTTCCTCATAGGGTACAGGGTGTCAAGCTGCAAAGGATATAAACAAGTCTCTTCTTGGATGATGATGCAAACTGCTTGAGATAATAGGCTTATAATGTGAAAGCGGGAAAAGACAATAGGATCAATAATGCAAGCGAGAGGATGAGATGCAATTACAACTTAACTCCAAAGAATTTCCTTTAAAATTTTTCATAAATTTAGTCTACTTGGTCTGAAAATGAGTTAAAATTATACCAAATAGACGTCCTTTCAAATCCAATTTATGAGTGTGAAAGAGACAAGTTCACTCAGAAATAATTTCTCTTTTTGAGAGAGACAGAAAAGAGATTAAACTAGACTCATGGGAGTCCCATAGGTATATTTAATCATGATTATGAGTAATAAATGAGGTTCGAACGCAAAGTCATATTCAACTATAAGGGACTCCCAGTCTTACGAAAAAATGCATGGGCACCAGATGGCACATAGGTTCTAACTAGGGTACCCATGTTTGGTAAGTCTACCATTTAATAATGACACTTATAGTAGCAGAATGAAGGTTTTGTGTCATGAATAAATGGGTTTGTACCTAAGGCATACAAACTGCAGTTATAGGATAATGAAAGTGTGCAAAACTGAGTGATGACCTATCCTATATGCTAGTCAATGAAAATACCTGTCAAAGTCACAAACAAGAGACATGACACTAGAAACTACAAGAATCCCTGGATAAAACGCCCAAAACCAACTCTATACACTGCACTTTTAGTCCACTAGGCCAAAATATTATCAAAAACTATGTAAAGTGGGTAACGTTTTTCTATAAATAGTGAAAATAACCAATTTTACTCTACCATTTGTATTTTTAACCCAAATAGTGCATTTTGGACCAAATTGCCCCCGATTTGCAATGGCCAATTGCGGGAGCTACGAGTGACAGAATTGAAAATCGTCTGGACCAAGTAAGACTTATTTCCCTTCTCTTAATTTCTGTTGGTTTAAAATTTTAATTTAGGCTTCAATTTTTTAGTATTTTAAGGCGTAAACTAGAAACTAGGGTGTACGCAGGTTGTAATTCATTGAGTTGCGTATACGTAGCCCTATATGCGATTATTATCAAAACATACCACATATATGGAGCCCTATATGTGAATGTTATCAAAACAGACCACGTATATGCATCCCTATACGCAACTGTGTAAACTGCAAATCGCGTACAAGTCCGTGAGTTGAATATTTTTTAAAGGATATTGACTCAAAATTTGATTTTAAACTTGCAAGATGGTGCTAGAGTGGAGATAAAGAGAGAATGAAGAGTTTGATGTTGCAGTACAAAGAGATCCAAGGGTCCAAATGGAATTAAGAAGATGTGGGATATATAAAGTTTGGGCTCTCAAAGGAATGAGGGATCAAGTGAGATTGTTCCAAATGTTGGTGAACTACTGGGATCCAGATACAGAGGCTTTCAACCTCGATGGGAATCCATTGAGGATTGAAGTGGAGGACATATAATTTCTGACAGGATTATCACGTCGGGGTAAGGTGGTGAAACTCAAATCCCAGGGAGCTGGGAGTGGCATGAATATAGAGGATTACATAGCCACTCACTGCATTGCAGAGACCAAGAAGGTAGGGAGCCAACTCCCAATCAGAGCGATCAACATACTGAGTCTCAAGATCATCATCCTAGTGTTGGCATGGATCACAGGGTCGTCCTCATTGCATCAGGCATCAAGGCAACTTATGTTCTACTCGGTGGAGTGCTTGCGGCCCATGGTTTACAACTAGTGCACCTCACTACTGGCCAACATGAAGATCCAGTTGAGAGACTACAAACAAGGTAGAAAGAGGAATTTTGGGTTCACGTCTATCTTATGTAGTTTTTTCTTCGAGTGGGTTCTAGGCTTGGTGATGCAGGAGCATCTTCATCAATGTGCAAGTGGAGGAAAACTCAACACCCTAACGCTCATTTTGAAGTTATTTTGAATTTTAGGATGGTGTGTCATGTAAATACCTCGAAAGGATTTTAATTAAACAAGTTCTTAATGATAAGAGGCTAAACCATCGCGTGAGATCGATGGAGATTGTATTTTCTTTAATATAGTTAATAGTAGTATAGATCTGAAGCATTCTCTCTTATCGGTCTGTACCCATCATTTAATGTAATAAAACTTAGTGTTTGAAATATTTTACTTTGATAAGATAGCACTAAGGTAGTCAGAGGGAAAAATATCTATGAGCCCTTCTCTTATAAATATATGTATTGTATGCCCAAATGAGGTTGCTGAAGATTAAAAAAGTTGTTATTGTCAAGGTTGTTGAGTGTTGTAAGAGATATTTTTAGTGTTGTCTTTGTTTCTCAGTTTTACACAGGAAGTTATATGAGCCCATGTACATACCATTTGAATGAATATAACAGAGAAGCGTTGATCCAAATTGGTTGGTGTTTCTCTTACTGTGTCTATCTGAATGAATGGTAGGCTTTTTGTTTAATTGCATTTATTTGTTATTACTTGTTATTATGTTATGAATGCATTACATGGTTGAATGTATGAACCTGTGAGGATTATATAAGTTTCAATTGTTTCTCTCCTGAGCACTCGTGCAAGGAGTGCATAGTGTCCACAAGGTGTGCATTGACAGAGTCTATATTGACTCAGAAGCTCAGGAGAGATAACGTGAAGCTCTATTTGCAAGGAGTGCAGAGGACCATGCGAGGTGCGCGTAGGCATAAACACACTCAACGCCATATTGTTTAGGAGGAACAATGGATTCATGTAAGAACTGTTGCAAGGAGTGCAAAGTCGCCCAGAAATGGGTTAAGTTGAAAGAAACATGTTGCAAGGTGTGCACATCGTCGATCTTTGTCTAAGTGTCAAAGAAGTCATCTTGAGAGGTGAAAGGGGTGTGTGAGAAGAAACATCTTGAGGAAATTAAAAGTTTTCAAGGAAGAACAAGCTTAGAAGAGGTAGCGGACATAAATTATTCAGTAGGGAGGAGCCCACTAAAAATTCCCTAGCCAATGAGAAAGATCCATTCGGAAGGAACCAAGATATTTCCAGACTGTGATATCTGGGAAAGTTGCACGTAGGATATTCTTAGAGTTCTTCGACACTCTGCGTATTGGGAGGTTTGGAAGTGTTCAAGGAGAGGGATTTCCAAAGTCCCAAAGAAGCGAAGTAAAATCAAAGTCATCGGTATCAAGGAGGATATGTGGCAGCAGATCAGAGAGCTCAGGAGATAAATCTATGGAAGATTTGCATAGAGAAAGGAGAAATTTATGTTGAAGTTGTGAAATACTAGATTCGTTCGTGGTCATCGATCTAAGAAGGACACGCATCATCAAATCATGGAATCTAGAAGTGTGCACTTCAGAAAACTAGAGGAGGAACTGGAGTCGTTGACAGGAAGTCGCCTGAAGCTACAAAGGTAAGAAACCATCCTAGTCGTCAGTTTTTTGGACTCATGGCATCAAATCTATCACTTCGGTGATAGGACACTTCAGGGAAATTGAAGAGTAAATTCTCGAAGGTCATAAGTCCTGAAGGTCGGAGTCAACAATTTTTTTTGATAAATGGAGGGACACGTGGAGAGTGGAGATTTACTCCAGAGGATTGACACTACAGGAGAAAGAGAAGCAGAGGAGTGTTGACTAGAAGTCGTCCGAAGTGGGAAACCAGGGATGCATTTTAACCATTGATCGAGGTGAGCACATGGCACTCGATCCATAACTCCAGTTACAAATAATTTTAGGGAAAACATTGTTTGAAACACTAAGAACTCTAGAAGCTGGAGTCCTGAAGTGAATCACATACGTTGGATTTTAAAGAAGTGTGAACCGTATATTTTGTCCATGTCATTTCACCGGTACAGAGTTCGGAGGATTGAAAGTCAGTTGTACTCGGAATAGCCGAACCCTGAAGTCATGAAGGGGACAATACAAAGGTCATATCCATGGAAATAAGGGAGAAGTGCCTAACAGAGGATCTAGCACTCACCACTCAAAGTTACCAAAGCGCAAGGGAAGGACTGTACGGGGAAATCAAACCTGCGTTGGTAACCAAAGAGGGAATGTGTGAATCAAATTCAAGGTCTAGCAGGGGCCAGAAGAGTTGATTTATATTAGTCATTTGAAGATCCTTGACTGGGAGGTCACACAGCCTCGAGGAGAGAGGGGGGTCTGCATCAAGTGGTATTAGAGCCACAGATTTAATTTTTGTAGGAAGAAGGAGACAAAAGAAGTAGTTTGATATCATCAAGTGGTATCAGCACTGTAACATAAACTTTGTGTGAAGGAAAAGTTTAGGACAATGCCACCTAGAAGACATGTAGAGAGACTTGTAGAAAATATAGCTGTGGAAAAGGAGATGAGAGAAATTCACGGAATATTACATGCTATGGAGAAAAACAAAATAAGAGTACCTGATGTTGGAGACGTTAGTAATGCAGAGAGAGAAGAAGTGGAAGTTGAAGAAGTTGTAGGAGAAGATGTTGCAAAAGAACGCTTGCTGAAAGATGTTGTCAAATTGGGAGCCAGAGAAAAAATAGAAATCTCAATGTACGAAGGTAATTTAGATGTGGAAGAATTGTTGGATTGGATAAGAGCAATGGACAAATACTTTGACTATGAAGACATTGATGATGAGAAGAAAGTAAAACATGTTGTCACCAGATTGAAGGGACATGCAACACTATGGTGGGATGAACTGCAGGCTGATAGGAGAAACAAAGGAAAATAGAAAATTAAAAGCTGGGACAGAATGGTAGCCAAGATGAAGGATAAATTCATACCCATATACTATTGATAAATTTGTTTAGGAAATTATAGAACCTGAGACAGAAAGGATTGACAGTAAAAGAATACGTAGAGGAATTTTATAAGTTGAACATCAAGGCTGGAAAGAGAGAAGAAGATGATGAAAAGGTTGTCATCTATATTAATGGCATGAGATATGAACTCCAAGATGAAATAAGCATGATAATAGTGAGGAAAGTGGAGGATTCTTATCATATTTCACTGAAAGGAGAAGAAAAATTGGCCAGGAAACAAACCCAATGAAACAAAGGGAGAAGTCTAAACAGAGGTAAGGGAATTGTCCATGACAATGCACATAAGCCCAAGGTTGAGACTGGAAAACCACACAGTCACTCAGAAAGAGGAGGAAGTTCCCGAGGGAGACAGTATTGTGGAAGGAAGTTTTTTCCTCGAGGAAGAGGAAGAGGCAGAGGAGGAGAGGTGAACTGTTATTCCTGTGGAAAAACATGACACATGTATTGGGAATTCCCCAAGAGAAATAAATAAGGAGGTGGTGAAGCTCACATTTTGGAAGCACAGAGGCGTAATGTTGAGCCAAAAGGTGCAGAATATGGGAGATCATTGATGATGAGGAAGGTTCTATTGAAGCCCGAGCAAGAAGTGGAAAAACCAATGCAGAGGAACAGATTGTTCAAAACTTCTTGCAAGAACAAATATAGGGTATGCAAGGTGATAATTGATAGTGGGAGAACTGATAAATTGGTATCCACATAAATGGTGGAGAAATTGGAGCTGGAGACAACTTCACATCTGAATCTGTATAGAGTCTCATGGTTGCATAAGGGACACCAGGTAATGGTAACTAAACAATGCCAAGTTGAATTTAAGATAAGAGGATATAGAGATGAGATTTTGTGCGATGTGATTCCCATGTATGTATGTCATGTCTTGTTGGGGAGACCATGGAATATTGATAGAAATTTCATTCATGATGGGAGAAAAAATACTTATACCCTGGAGAAAAATGGTAGAACACACATGTTACTACCAATACAGGATAAGAAGGTGAAGGAAGAATACAACACAAGTATACTTCTCATGAGTGGGATGGAACTCCTAAGTGAATTCAAGAAGGAACAAGAGATGCAATTTGTTTTGGTGAGGAAGCCTAGAGTCATCCTTACAAGTACTTCTATGGATAATCTTCCTAAAAAAATTCAGGATTTGTTAGAAAAATTTGCTAACATAGTAGTGGATGAGTTACCTCGCTCATTTCCAACCATCATGAGTATCATCCATCACATTTATTTCATACCAGGAGAGAGTCTACTGAAAAAGTTAGTGTATAGATTGACACCTCAAGAGAATGAGGTACAGAAACAAGTCCAGGATTTGATGGAAAAGGGTTTAGTCAGAGAAAGGTTGAGTCCATGCACAGTACCAACTATGTTGAGTCCAAAAAAGGATGGAGGATGGAGAATGTGTATGGACTCAAGAGCCATAAACAAAATCACCATTGGGTACATATTTCCTTTGCTCGGGATGGATGACTTAATGGATTGTTTGAGCGGAGAAAATTATTTTTCAAAAATAGACCTAAAAAGTGGATATCGACAGATAAGGATGAGAGAAGGTGATGAGTGGAAAACAACCTTCAAAATGAACGAAGGGTTGTATGAGTGGTTTGTTATGCCATTTGGCTTAACAAATGCCCCAAGTAATTTTATGAGGTTGATGAATGAGGTATTGAAATATTTTATTGGTAAGTTTGTGATTGTATATTTTGATGATATATTAAGCTTCAGTAAAACTGAAGAAGAACATTTGAGGCACTTAACATTAGTGATCAGAAGATTGCAATGGGAGAAGCTGCTGATAAATCTAAAGAAATCCTCTTTTATGAAGACATAACTCATTTAATTGGGTTTTGTAATCTCTTCAAATGAATTGAAGATGGATCCAAAGAAGGTGAGAGAAATAAGAGAATGGTCATTGCCAAGGAGCATATTCAAGGTGAGAAGCTTCCATGGATTAACAAGTTTCTATTGGAAGTTCATTCGAAATTTCAGTGGAATTTGTACACCAATATTAGATACAGTGAAGAAGAGACACAAGTCTTTTAAGTGGATAGAAGAAGATGAGAAAATTTTTAGGATATTAAAGGGGAAGATAACAGAACAACCAATTGTGGTCTTTCCAGATTTCAGGAAGACGTTTCAAGTACAATGTGATGCTAGTGAAGTAGCAATTCGAGTAGTCTTGATCCAATACAATAGGCATGTTGCATATTTCAATGAGAATTTGAATGACACCAAGAGGAAGTACTCCACATATGATAAAGAATTTTATGCAGTAATTCAAGCCTTAAAGAAATGGAGGCACTACCTTGTTCCAAAAGAATTTGTTTTGTACATTGATAACCAGGCTTTACAATTCATAATGAGATAGGAAAAGTTAAATCAAAGACATGCCAAGTGGATAGAATTTATGCAAAATTTCACTTTTGTCATAAAACATATTTTTGGTAATGCTAACAAACTTGTTGATGCATTGAGCAGGAGATGTCTGATTCTGCAGGAATTTCGAGTGAAAACGTTAGGGTTTGAACACCTTAAGGAAATGTATTGTGATGATCCATATTTTAAAGAGGCATATAAAGCATGTGAAAAAAAAAATCTTAAAGAAAGAAGTCAATGGACAGAGTATATGATTCAAGATGGATTTTTGTTTAAAGGTAGCTAGTTGTGCATACCAAAGTGCTCGATGAGAGATAATCTGTTGAAGGAAAAACATAGTGGAGTTCTAGCAGGACATTTTGGCCATGACAAGACATTTGCACAATTGAACATCTCATACTACTGGCCAGGTATGAGCGAAAAAGTGAAGAAATTTGTAAACATATGTAAGAGTTTCCAGTATGAAAAAGGAAAGTGATAGAACATTGGGTTATATCATCCATTGCCTATTCCAAATAGGCCTTGGGATGCAATAAGCATGGATTTCATGTTGGGATTGCCAAGAAAACAAAGGGGAAGCAGTTCCATATTCATTGTAGTGGATAGATTCTCAAAGATGGCACACTTTATCCCATGCCAGAAAAATAATCATGCAACACAGATTGCTAATCTGTTTTTCAAGGAAGTTGTGAGACTTCATGGGTTTCCCAAGAGTATTGTCTCAGATAGAGACACTAAATTTGTTGGTCATTTTTGGAGGAAATTGTGGAAGAAACTGGGGAAAGATCTATCATTCAGTTCAACATATCACCCTCAAACAGATGAAAAGATTGAGGTGGTAAATCAGAGTTTAGGATATTTTCTGAGGAGTCTGGTCATTGAACATCATAGCCAGTGGGATCAGATTATGTCACAAGCATAGTTCGCATATAATGACTCACCAAACAAGAGTACATGAAAGATTCCATTACAGATAGTATATGGAATGAATCCAAGAGGAGTATCAGAGTTGATATATTTGGAGCATAATGAATTTAGAAGCGTTGGAGCAGAAGACTTCGCTGCAGAAATGCAGAAGCTTCATAATCATATCAAAGAGCAGTTGCAGAACAACAACAGAGAATATAAACACATAGTTGATCAACATAGGAGAGAACTTCAATTTCAAGTGGGAGATCAAGTTCTGGCACATCTCAGGAAGGAAAGGTTCCCAAGGAGAACATATAACAAACTGAAAATGAAGAAGATAGGACAGTGCAAGATCCTAAGGAAATTTGATGCAAATACTTATGATATAGAGTTTCCAGAGGATCTAGGTATATCGACCATATTCAACATTTCAGACATGTACCCTTATAGGGAAGATGACACAAAAGGATGAGAAGATCAAAAGGAGATCCAGTGGGAGAAGCAGATTCCTATAGCATAAAATCCGTAGATGGAGGAGATCATAGATCAGAGGATTGCTAAGAAGACCAGGAGGAAGAATTTTTTTGAGTATTTGGTAAAGTGGAAAGGAAACCCAATAGAATATTCCAATTAGTTAAATAAATAATATATTTAAAAGCATGGAAAGTCAGTGTAGCGGTCCATGATTTTTTGTCCAGAGGAGTATGATGCAGGAGCATCGTCATCAATGTGCAAGTGGAGTACAAATCAGTGCCCTAGCGCTCATTTTGAAGTGATTTTGAATTTTAGTATGGTGTGTCATGTAAATATCTCGAAAGGATTGTAATTAAAGGATTTCTTAATGACAAGAGGCCGAACCATCGCGTGAGATCGATGGAGATTATATTTTCTTTAATATAGTTAATAGTAGTACAGATCTGAAGCATTCGCTCTTATCTATCTGTACCCATCATTTAATGTAATAAGACTTAGTGGTTGAAATCTTTTACTTTGATAAGAAAACACTAAGTTAGTCAGAGGGAAAAATATCTATGAGCCCTTCTCATATAAATATATGTATTGTATGCCCAAATGAGGTTGGTGAAGATTAAAAAAGTTGTTATTGTCAAGGATGTTGAGTGTTGTAAGAGAGAGTTGTAGTGTTGTCATTGTTGCTCATTTTTACACAGGAAGTTATATGAGCCCATGTACATACCATTTGACTGAATATAACATAGAAGCGTTAATCCAAATTGGTTGGTGTTGTTGTTACTGTGTCTATCTGAATGAATGGTGGGCTTTCTGTTTAATTACATTTCTTTGTTATTACGTGTTCTTGTGTTATGAATGCATTACATGGTTGAATGTATGAACCTGTGAGGATTAGATAAGTTTCAATTTTTTCTCTTCTAAGAGCTCGTGCAAGGAGTGCATAGTGTCTGCAAGGTTTACATTGATAGATTCTATATTTACTCGGAAGCTCAGGAGAGATAACATGAAGCCCTATTTGCAAGGACTGCAGAGTACCACGCGAGGTGCGGGTAGGCAGAAATACACTAAATGCCATATTGTTCAGGAGGATCAATTGAGGCATGTAAGAACTGCTGCAAGGAGTAAAAATTCACCCACAAAGGGGTTAAGTTGAAAGAAACCTATTGCAAGGTGTGCACAGGGGCAATATTTGGTTAAGTGTCGAAGAAGTCATCTTGAGAGGTGCAAGGGGTGTGTGAGAAGAAACATCCTGAGGAACTTAAAAATGTTCAAGGAAGAAAAATCTCAAGAGAGGTAGTGGATGGAAATTATTCAATAGGGAGGAGCCCACTAAAAATTCCCCAACCAACGAGAAAGATCCATTTGGAAGGAACCAGGATCTTTCCAGACCGTGAGATCTTAGAAATTTGCACAGAGGATAGTCTTATATTCCTTTGACACTCCGCGTATTTGGAGGTTTGGAAGAGTTCGAGGAGAGGGATCGCCAATGTTCCAAAGAAGCAAAGTAGAATCAAATTCATAGGTATCAAGGAGGATACATGGTAGCAGATCATAGAGTTTGGTAGATAAAGCTCTGAAAGATTTGCGTAGAGCAAGGAGCGATTTCTTCCGAAGTCGTGAACTAATGGAGTCAGTCATGGTCGTCGATCTGAGAAGGACATGCGTCATCAGATCGTGGAATATGGAAGTGTGCACTTTAGAAAAAGGGAGGACGAAGTGGAGCCATTGATCAGAAGTCGTCTGAAGCTCCAGAGGTAAGAGACCATCCTAGCCGTCAGATGTTTGGACACGTGGCATCAGATCTATCACTTTGGTGATAGGACACTTTGGGGAAATTGAAGAGTAAATTCCTAAAGGTCATAAGTCATGAAGGTCGGAGTCAACAAGATTTGTTGATAAATGGAGGGACACGTGGAGAGTGGAGATTTACTCCAGAGGATTGACACTCCTGGAGAAAGAGAAGAAGAGGAGCATTGAATGGAAGTTGTTCGAAGAAGGAAACCATGGATGCATTTTAAATGTCGATCAAGGTGAGCACGTGGCACTCGATCCGTAACTCCCGTTACAAATCACTTCAGGGAAAAAGGTGTTTGAAACACTCAGAAATCCCGAAGTTGGATTCCCAAAGTGAATCACAGTCATTGGTTGTTGAAGAAGCGTGAACCGTAGATTATGTCTGGGTCATTTCATTGGTTTGGATTTCGGAGGATTGAGAGTTAGTTGTACTTGGAATAGCCAAATATCGAAGTCACGAAGGATGAGAGACAAAGGTCATAGTCTTGGACATAGGGGAGAAGGGCCTAGAAGAGGAGCTAGTGCTCACCACTCGGAGTTTCCAGAAGCGCAAGGGAAGGCATGTGCAGGGAAATCAAACCTACATTGGTAACCAAAGAGGGCCTGTGTGAATCAAATATAGGGTCTAGTAGGGGCCTGAAGAGATAATTCAACTCAGTCATTTGAATATCCTTGATAGGGAGGTAGCGTAGCCCAGAGGAGAGAGGGGGGTATGCATCACTTGGGCCCTAGAGTTGATATTGTTCTGCATGGACCTCACGATCCATCCATGGCATCGTGGACCGAGGTGATGAGGTGGTTGGGATGTGGTAGGGTGCCAACACCCTACAACGATGAGTTTTTATTTTGGTGGCGTCAGCAGGTGATAGCTCTAGCGGACTACCCATATGCAGGGATCAACTTCAAAGGAGATACATACATGTCATTACCACCAGGTTCTTCCTACAGAGATAATATAGGCATGAAAAAACCCTTTCAATGTTTCATTTTTTTGTATTTTTGTAAAAGAAAAAACAAAAATAGTTTTGGATGATGTCAAGTACTAACTAAAACATGTATCTTTATGCAGATGTGGGTCCACGATGGCCATATGGATTCCCACGACACCGACGAAGGCACGAGGGAGATGAGACAAGAAGAGGAGATGCAGAGAGAGTGCTTCAAAATGTGCAAGGCAACCTGTCTCGTTTGACGCAAAGAGTTCCCATGGTTCAGGTAGAGGATCTGCCAGAGGCGATGTAATGACAGGTGGTAAGTGTGCCCCGTGCTTGGTTGTGACTCTTCTGGTGTCTCGCAAACATTTTACTATGCTATCATGACACACATTTGATGCCACTTTCATATATGTCATGGTTATTGTATTGACCATATGTATATGTATTTTGAGGCTGTGAGCCCAAATTTTGTACTATAACACCATATTTTTGAAATATAAAAAACAATGGTCTTCGGATTTACTTATATTACAATGTGTACATTAGTGAATGTGTTTTATTTACTTTAGTTATGAGACAAATTCCAATCTAAAACATAATTAGCATAAGCATCAGATACATAATTAGAACTTCGAGGTATGTGATTATAAGTAATAAAATAAAAATGTCGTTACAAAAGTTGTACCTGTAGGAATCGTTGGAGTAGAGTAGGGTCTCACACATGGTAATTTACGTTCAACTAACACACTACTAACTGGGAGTCCAGGATAACTTCTAAAGAATGAATACCATGTGAAATGGAATCTCGAAAAATCTCTATAATGACGCTATATTTGGCCACATTATTGATTGATGGCCCTAGAAAAACACCACCTAAAGAAACCAGTTGACCCTTGGGTGAGTAAACGACCCAAGCAGCATATTGAGGGGTTTGAGATCAATTTAACTCAACAATAGGAACCAAACCCGCTTGAGAGGCCCAATTAGAATCGAAAGTGTTTACTGAGTGGTATGGTTCTCCAGATCCGTGATCTGGCTGGATTTATCAATGGGATTTAATTGTGATCAATAGATATATCTTTTATGTGAAACCTTTCCACAGGCTATGCAATTCCATTTTTTAGGTTATTTTCTTAATATTTATAACAAAACAAAGATAGAGCTTAAACTAAATTGCAGAGGGAATTTATATTGTGTGTTGGGGAAAGGTTGTGTTAGGATAACCTTTATACCTTAGCATGTAGACGAAGAAGATATAAACTACTTCAAACTAGCATTAATACCATTTTTTATCAGTAGAATTTCAACATTGTTTGAGATAATAGTTACAGAAAGAAGATATACATGTGACAAAAATTTAGTGCAAGAAAAGTAATTTTCAATGCTCTATTATCAATCACAAGATAACACAATCGATTTCTATTCATCAGCTAAAATACAATAACTTTTGCAGCATTATAAGATAACTTTAAATAACAGATACAACAATTCTTACTCAATACATCAACAAATATTGAATCCGAAGACAGAGATAATCCCCCTCGGTCCAATCAGATTCACGCCTTAGATGATAGAAGTGTCTTTGGTTCTAAACAAAACTTCTTAATTAAAATAACTTGCACATAAATAGTTCTCTAACAAAATTTCAAAAAATATCTTTCTCTCCAAAACCATCGACCCCGTATCCAAGGTCGATGTCCTTATTAATAAAAATAACTAAACTTAAAATAGCTACTACAGTTGTGTTAAGTTAAGGAAATGCCACGTGGAGGATTTTATATATATGTTCTCTCTTTCTTCTCCTTTGATCATCTAGTGGTTTTACTGGAGTGTATGGTTCCTCTTGTACTCTGACCACTTGAAGAAGATATATTTGCATGTATTTTCATATGGGAACATGTAATGATCCATCAGAGCGAAGAGGACCTCCTTTATCTCTATTTCTCGTTCCTTGTACTTGATTATCTTGAAACTTACGTGTTGTAGGACTGCAAGAGATTTAATAGGGGGTTCCATGAAATTCTTCACTTGACCTGGGATCATGCTTGAAATCTGTGAAATCTCCACTTCCCATGCCGGGACTTTCTCTTCATGTTGTTTAACTATGTCATGCAAATCGATGAAATCCTCCGATGGACAAAACTCTGGTAGGTCAATGTTCCTAATTTCCTAATTGATTTTCTCCCAAATTTTCTCACACTCTCCCCATCTTTCCTGCAATTTTCAATGAGGTTCTTGGACCATGCTTACCCAGTGTTTAGTTTCCTTCCTTATTCAAGCAATGTTGCTATCCATCAGTACTCGGATGTCATGCTCTTATGTATCTCAACCCTTCTACACTCCGTTGATGTAGTCTATCTATTCTAAGGCTTGATGCGACTTTTCATGTCAGAAAGTTGGCTTAGGTTGATGGATATTTGGTATGGATTGTTGGTTGTCACTGATTTCAACTATTGGAGAGTGATAGTGTAGATTGATGTCAATCCTTGAAGAAAGTACGGTAGCAAATTCCAGTAGCACAAAGGTTTTGGTAATGGACCCAAGTTTGTTTGATGTAAAGATGACTCATTATTGTATTGTCATGGTTGATAATAAGTACAAATGGATGAACTCCAAAGTGGTCCCCTTATGGTAAAATCCCTCACGGGAAGACGCTTTGCGGATTGAGTTATCCGCGTAGTATGGTTAGAGAACCCATGCTTATTTATGGAATAATGAGATGAAGGTCAATCAATTTTTTAGTGAAACTATCCTATATGGATATTTATTTTCATGCAATTTATGGTGGTATGTGGAACGTCACATAACTCCTCACGGTTAGAGAGTTATGGCCATGAGAAGTTGGAGAACCCGGGTTTGGGTAATGGACCCAAGTTTGTTTGATGGATAATGGTATGAGTTTTGATATATTTTCAGGTAATACTATTCTATATGGATAGTACATGTCATTCCATTTCTGGTGATATGTGGAATGTCGCATAACTCCTCACGGTTTGAGAGTTATGGCCTTACGAAGTTGGAGGACCCTCATATGTCATCTAGAAGCCCCAAAAGGTCAAAGTAGTCAAAGTGTTTTAAGAGATTTTAAAAGGTAAATAATAAAGTGAAGTTATGAGTGTATTATAATTCAAATTGAATACAAAATAAATTATTTCAATAATAAATTTAATGGATAAATTAGAAGTGGGTTAACCCTAAAATAAGGAAAGTGGGCAA
>ML780908.1:1329224-1367887 GCA_009831015.1 Picea engelmannii
AGAAGTGGGTTAACCCTAAAATAAGGAAAGTGGGCAAAGTGACCTAGAAGATGTTTTTAAGGAAGCTACTTGGAGAGTATAAATAAGAGGCAAGACTCTCTCATTTTACATCACACTTGAGAATATTGAATATATATAGGTGTGTGTGGTAACAAAATGATATATGAGCTGAATTTATGAGGAAAGGTGAAGAAAAGAAGGCTGGAATTAAAGGAAGGATAAATTCCTTTGATGATGTTTTCTAAGGTATGTTATTTACAGGTCATCTCACCATTTTTGCAATAATTTTTTTTCTAGAATGATTCAGAATGTGAAATTTCTATTCCATTGAGGAAACATATCCAAGTATCTGTGGTAAAATATTCAGCTTGTGGGTCGTTGTATTTTTGGAGTTACACTCCGTGGAAAATAGGGTTTGTGGCTAGTCCTGAAACTAATCTAAAAAAGGTGTTTCGGGTAAAAACGTCATAACTTATTCATAACAGATACAAATTGAGTAAAACTAAATGTGTTGGCTATAGTATAGTCTTTAGTATGTTGTGTAACAGTTTCATATTGATTCAATAAATATTCTGTGCAGGGCACGCTCTACAAGGTCGCTCTCTAGAATAAGACAGAATTCAGCAAGGTATGCCATTTTTGCCATAAATCTTTTTTTTTAGAGGTTCCAAGTAGTGAAACCTAGAGGAATTGCATAAAACACAATGAAGAACATTGTATATCAGTTTCAGATATTTATTCATTACAGGTACAAAGTTTTGATTATTTCAATTTAGGGTTGTTGACTAATCCAAAACTAGTCATCTGAGACTAAAGAAAAGTTTGATGAAAATGCTAGTCTCTTGTTGTTAAAGTTAAGGAAGGTTTGCAGGAATGTGATTATATACACTAGGTCTATTACAGAGTTACAAATCATATTTGGATGATGAAATTAATGAGGTATTTTGGTTAAGGTACATGTTGGGTACATGGTTGAGACAAGTAGTTGATGAGTTGGCACATACATGAGGTGTATAGTTGATGATGTTGGTACATATTGATGATTCATAGTTGATGAGTAGTTGACACATGATTGTTACATACTTGGTACATTGTTGGATGCACTTATTTATGCTACAGGTTGATTACAGGTTTGTTGGTACAGGTTGGTGCATGGTTGATGCACTTGTTTATGGTACAGTTTGATTACAGGTTGAGGTACAGGTTGATGCATGGTTGATGCATGGTTTAGGTTATTGGTACATATTTATAGCAGTATATCTCACAGTGATAGTGTGACAATGGTTCCATCATTCTACTTATACGTCAAGGTGGTTGGATGGGGCAAGGACAGGTGGTTGTATCCACCTTCTGATTGTATCCGGAGAACATAGGGGGTTGTAGCCTCCTTCTGGTTGTAGCTAGATAATTGGGGAGTTGTATCTTCCCTCAAGTTGTAGCCTAAGAAACTAGGGGGTTGGAGACTCCTTCTAGTTGCATCTAGAAAACAAAGGAAGTTGGTGATTCCAATGAATGTAATTCTTCAAGACATACAAGAAAAACCATTATGTGGTTTTCTCCCACTTTGGGTTTCCACGTAAAACATCGGTGTATTGTGTATGTGTATGATTGTTCATTTCTTCATTGCTTATTTACTCTGCAATTATTGGATGATAATGCTACATTGATATAACACTTGGATTATATGGTTAAAAATGATTAAATTTCTCTATTATTGATTCACCCCCACTCTCACTAATCCAACATTTCATGCCATCACTACATGTATTTATAGGTTTCCAACCCCATGAGGGTATCTTCTTGGAAATCAGCTATGCAAGCAATGAAGAGATCTCTTTCTCTTGTGAATTGCGCATACATTTCTCGGAACTCACACTTCAAGAGTACCAATGCTTGAGTTGAATTTTGGTAGTACTCTTCCTGATGCCACAAATGGTCCAATTCTTTATTCATGGTCGCTACCTCCCGTTCATCCCTTTTTTCCCTGTCTAAAGTGGCATCAGTTATGGTCATGCCTGCTCCGATTAGCTCAGTCATCTTAGCATTTTTTGTGTGAAACAATATTTCCTATGTGGTTATGAGAAGTGTGATATCGAGCGTGAGCTTCCTTTTCTTGATTTTTATTCTCATTAAATATTGTATTTTCGTGTCATAATAAATTTCCTATATATCGACAATTTCATCTACTAGTTCAGGAATCTATTGATCTCCCCAGGGAAAATTATTGCCTAGGCTTCCTACCGTGTAGAGGTGTTCTATGGCGGGTTCTCTTATTTCCTTAGTAGGGGAATATTCGGTATGTTCTGGTGACTTGGCCTCCTGCAGGTGCTCTTCGATTGATGGAGTCTTCATCCTAGACGGGGAAGTAGGAAAAGGATTGACATTAGCTGGGTATTCGGCTGTTGAGATGTTGATTTTTGGTTGTTGCATTTATTCTTCTTGTTTACTAGCACCCAAGTCATTCTTGGAGTTTTCATTCTGAGGCTGTGTCCCTAGTTGATTGAGACGTTCGACTTCTAGAGTGTTCCTTGTCTCATGGTCACCTTCCTCTGGATTTGGGATCAAAACATCGGAAGTTAGAGCAGATGTTTCCCTTGTATCTTCCTCTTTTGTAATTGGTACCAGGGCTATGCGTGAAGCTTTTGAACATTCATCATTGTCATATATGGTGATTAAATATATGAGGATAGTAGGCATACCCATCCCGCTTGATGCTCTTGCTGACCTTCGTTGAGCCGTAGTAGTCATCGACGATCCTGCCTGTGGTGACATGGGGTTGGGGCTTTGTTGGTCAATGGTCTCCTCTGGTGGAATTATATGTGAGCCATTTAGCTCTTCCTCAGGATATATTGTATCGTCCGGGGTAATCCTCAAGGGTCCTATCAAAGGATTAAGTGGGGGATCTTCTTGAAATCTTTGTTTATCTCTTTCAACTTCTTCTAGTAACAATAACCCCCTCCTCTGTGTCTTTGTTGCTTCTACTTCTTTGTTTTCTTCTCTTACCCTGAGGGATTCTTGATCTGTTTGTTGTATTGTTTCAACTTGATCATCCATAGTCATTGCTTTGAATTTGGTGATATTGGGGTTAGCCCTTCTATGGATCACCTCCTCCCAGTCTTGGGCACCCTATGTAAATATTTCATCTTAAAAACTATCATGAGCATACGACCAATAGGAGGATACCTACGACGCGTGCTAGGAAGCTAAGACTTCAGATCATGCTTGCGAAAGAGGCCTGTGGGGAACTGATACTCAAGCTTATTTAACCCTTCTTGTTTTTTGTGTGCAGTATCTTTGACCATATAAAATCCTATGTGAAAACCATAGGGAATGAAATATCTCTTCTTATCCTTTACCAAGGAAGCATTATAACCTTGTAAAATGGTCTTGTAACAAATCTCTCCTAATATGAGATGATCTAGGACATGAACGGGGAGTATGTGGGGTGCACCAATAGCTCCAAACATTTTGATATAGGTGCTTGTCTCTTCAAACTACTAGTGGAAAAATTTAGCTATCATATTTTTTGCTACCACCGAAAGCCTAGGGCATTACTTTCTAAATTTAATGAAGTATATCCTGGCTATGAACCCATCACATATCATGGAATACAATCTTTTGTACATATTCTCCAATAATATACTAAAATAAACATGTGTAGGCAATTCGACAATATGCCAACTTAAATTCATACCTGCGAAGACATTTCTTGCGCAGATTATGTCCAACAAGTAGGATGCCATGTAGAAGATTGGAAATTCTCCTTATTTCAGTGCCTGGGCCTATAGGATATTAATACTCAGCTACTTGGAGATAATGGATCCCTAATTGAAACTACTCCCAAAAATTGCAACAGTATACGCCAAGGGAATCCAAGCTTCTGAAAATTTTGAGAAATCCTTTTCTCTATATAATCGACAAATCAAAGACATTAAATACATGTAGGGCTCTATGAGATTTACCGTGTTATACCAGCCAGTGTTTTTGTTTGTGAATTTTTTCTCTTCTCTCCACCATGAGGCTAGTAACCTGTTGGTGTCATGATACTCATAAAAATTGACCACAAAATATGTGTTTAACCTCTCCTCTGGGTCCCTGAGGTTATAGTACTTGTGTACATCAAATGGAAGGAAAACACCAACACATTCAACCTCCTCATTATTGACCATGCATTTCACTATATCTGCATGGTCAATTATCCATCCTAAGATCTTGATGCAGGGCAGAACTAGGGTCCGACAAGCCACCCTATGTAGATATGATCTCTTGATGTTCGGTAACACTTGATCATCCAATATTGTGATGTTCGGGTTGCTATGGGGTGTGAACTTCGGGTAATATTCCTGATTGATTTTTCTATACAAGTCTCCCCAATGTGGGATAAATTTTTTAGATCTAGTGCTTGACTCTGTGTCACCGAACGTCGGAGGTTGGGAAAACTCATTTTTAGTAGATGTGTGGATAAATGATTACGTCTTTGAGGACAAATCAAGCTCCCTTGCATCACCCATTGTAGACCCTTCACCGACCTCTAGGTATTTTATTTTGGGCGTTCTTAGTGAGTGACTGGTCGTTAGCTTCCTTGGAGGCATTTTCATGCAAAAATAAAAATGTTATAGCGAGCCACCAGCCAACCAGTGAAGTGTTATTGACGCAAACGTAGGTGTAGAAATAATAAAGATAATTCTTACCTCTTTCTTGCAAGAGATTAACCTGTTCTTACTTGTAATCAAAGTTAGAGAGTGGGCTGCGACCTCCTCAATGCTTGATCTTGCTTCTTCGTCTGCCTTGGGAGGTGAGTGATTTACGAACAAAATACCATGTTTGGGTATGACCTTGTAAATTTAAATAGAAAACATACTTACCTTGTCGTATCAAGTATTAAATTCAGGAGTGTAAATGTGATCTGTGCAATCTATTACATAATATGCACCATTCTTAGGATTAAATGCAACACGGGATGGAAACGCAGGAGTTGGTTTTCATAGTTCATCGACGAATTCAAATTCCAATGGTTGGCCTGTGCACGGGATCATGGTGTAGGTTGCACGAAAATTTAATTTTTCTACAAAAACGCAAAATGATGTCTTACCTCAGCTAGGGGTGTACAGTCAAATTACCAGGCCTTTTAATGTTCATAAGAAACCAATATGATAGGCATCCGAAAAATAGAAAGGTATTTTGAATGGAACAATAGCACGGATCGACCAGGATTGTCGGTGTAGAATAAAGAGGGTTCGATGAAAAACCCCAGCATTTGGTGACCTATCAGTCTGCCAATAGTTAATGAGTGAATCGGCATCAATATTTTTCCTTAGACATTGTTTCGTTGATACCTTTAGGAAAAATTTATGACGCCAACCAACACCATTGTACAACGCTGACATGAAATGCTGACATGTAAGTATGGATATGACACGGGGAACCTCAAAAGAGGACACAGGGAAAATACTAAGTCATATGAAATATTTATTCGGCAAAGACACGTGGTTGTTGATTTTGACCTCTACGTGGTTAATGTTTTTCGGAATCAATGATTTCTTTAGACATACATCCCTAACTACAATGTCATATCCTATCAATGTCGATGATGTATCGGCGATGGGAGATGGGCGATTTGTGACGGTTAATGTTTCACAGTTTCGTCCCTTAGATTTCGTCGATGCCGAAAATGTATCGACGATCAGCGATTTGTTATGGTTGTTAGTATTTGTGATTTATCTCTTGGATCTCGCTGATGCCAAAAACATATCGGCAATGTTAAAGAACTGTATTATATACTAGAAATTTTCGATCGGCGAATTGTTGAAATTTTTTAAACCATGTGCATTTTAGGCCCTCCATGCCATGTTACTCTAAAATCAATCCATCAATAAATTCAAAATAAACAAGAATAACTGATAACAAGACTCAATAACAACATATAAATCTATCCATCCCACAACACTGACTCTGATTAAAAAAAATGATAAGTGGTACCCAAAAAGAAAGAAATTTCACAAAATCGTTTAGGGTGTGTTGAGTGCTCAACACGCTGGAATCCAAGTTTTGTGTATGACAACTGGTACCATCTTCGAATCCTAAGTAAAATCAAGATCCTATTGACATCTACCAACCAAGGGAAAACTCGATAAGCAAGCCAATGAACAAAAGGGAAAAGATATATACACTAAGATACACTAGTATACAAAGATTTACGCCCAAGCTTTGGGGCTCAAGCATAATATATTTTCAAGCAGAGCCCATTTCTAGGATCAACCAACATATTCCCTTTGTAATATTCTAATTCATAGGCCCCTTTTTCTAAGACACGTCGCACGATATAAGGACCGTGCCACATGGGGTTGAAATTGCCTGCCCCCAGTGGTTCTTTGGCTTAGTCATACAAGAGGACTAAGTCACCCTCAGCGTACTACTGAGGACGAACATACTTATCATATTGGATCTTGACACGTCATTTATTCACTTCGATAGTCATAGAGGCATCTTGACACTGGTCATCTAGACTCTCTAGGTATACGAGGCCTTGCTAGAGATCAAAAGTGTCAGGTAGGAGCTTAACTTCCAATCTAAGAGAAGGTATTTCACACTCAATAGGTAGGATCAAATCGACGTTGTGTACTAACTAGAAAGGAGAAAAACTAGTGGAATTTTTAACCGAGGTTCGATATTCCCAAAGTGTTGGGTAAAGCATTAGATGCCAATTAGATTTTCTCTGGCTGACAGTTTTATGCAAAATGGTCTTGAGAGACTTTTTCACAGCCTATACTTGTCCATTTTCCTGGGCGTGGTAAGGGGAAGAATGACCATGTTTAAACCCCAGTTTCGATGCTAATTATTTCATTATTTCATTCTGAAAGTGACTATCATAATTAGTGACAATCTCACTCAGGATTCTGAACCGGGCTATAATCTGATTGAACACGAAAAATGCAGAAGTATTACCATCAGATTTAATTATAGTCATGGCCTCAGCCCACTTAGTAAAGTAGTCTATGACCATGATAATATGTTGATGCCCTCTAGCCGAAGTTGGGTTGTAATACAAAAAATCCACTCCCCACTTGGATTTTTTGGAAGGGACCGATGGTAATGATCAGGTGAAGAGGATATGGATGCAAGTGCATCTTTCGAGTGAACACCTATCAAGGAGGACACTTCTTGACCGCTTTGACACGATCTTTAAAAATAGACGGCAAAAAATAATCGGCTCGCAAAATGTTTTGGGTTGTCGCAAGCCCAGATAGATGACCACCACAAGCCCCAATGTGACAGTCATTAAGAATGGAATCAACTTCCTTGTGAGTCAAGTAATGACACAAGATATTATCTATGCCTCAGTGATACAAAGTGTCACCAATGATAAGTTAGTTATGGCTTGACATCGTATGCGTCGTTGATCTTCTCTCGAAAGATGCTGAGAGAAATTCAAGGTTTGAAGATAGATCGAAATATCTCCATACCATGGGTTCGAAGACGAGACAAGAAAAATGTGTTCATCCACAAATGAATCGACATGAATAAAATCCTCATCTAACCCAGGGAAGTTCGATATAAACTCGGAAAAAACTAACGATTTCTTGTATTTTGTTGAAGAAAAATCAATATCAAACTCTTAAAAGATTATAATCCATTTATTATATTTTCCCCCTATGATAGGCCTAGTAAGGACGTATTGAAATGGATTGACATCAAAAACTACAGTAGTTTTGCAAAGAAATATATAGTACCATAGTCTTTGAACCATTGTACGACATCCAAACATGAGAGTACTTGAGTTCAAGACTGACTATATTTCGACTAAGGTAGTAGACAACATGCTCATGGATCTCATCATCCTCCTGAACTAAAACCATACCAATTGTCCCTTCGGACGCAGCGATATAAAGAAAGTAATATCTACTGTAGTCTGTAGGCTTCAGCAGAGGTGTCGATACCAAGGATTTCTTAAGAGAATCAAAGGATTCATGGGATTTCTCATCCCATATAAACATAGTGTCCTTCTTCAAGAGACGTATGAAAACCTTAGTAATATTTTCATAGTTTACTATAAACTGACGTAAAAAGTTATCTTTCCCCTATAAATATTGAAGTTGACGAATAGTGCATGGGGAAGGCAATCGAAGTATTTCCTCAACCTTTAAAGTATTCACCATGATCCCAGTATCAGAGACTAAGAATCCTAGAAGACGACATCACCTAATGCAAAAGATGCACTTATGAGGGTTTAAACAGATGCGATAATAGCGACATATTTCAAAAACTAGCCAAAGGTGGGTAGAGTGATCCACTCTCTTGTGATATTGAGTAGTGACATCATCGAGATAAGATTAGAATATATTCTTGAGATTGTGAAAAGTGAAGTTCATGGCTCATTGGAAGGTCGCTTCAGCGTTCTTAAGGCATAAAGGAATATTCTAGTATGTGAAAGTACCCCAACGACAAATAAATTTCATCATTTTGATCCTCGGGTTTAATCTGAATTTGGTTGTATCCTGAAAATCTATCTATAAAGGAAAAAAACTCACTTCCTGCACACTCATCGATAATCTGATCAATGAAAGGTGTCGGGAAGTTGTCTTTAGGACATGACTTATTCAGGTATCGAAAATCCATACATACACAGATGTTTCCTTTATTCTTATTCATGGGAATGGGATTGGATACCCATTCAGTCAAGGGAATCGGGTAGATAAAACCTGCATTAAGAATTTTTTCCACCTTTGCCTTAATAGCAGGGGCCTTCCTTGGATTGACAACTCTAATTCGTTGTCGAACAGGTTTATCATCCGAGTAGGTTTTAATCTCATGTTTGACAATTCGAGGGTCGATTATGGGAATCTCTTCATATGACCAAGCGAATACATCACGAAATTCTTTGAAGAGATCGGTGTAGATCATAATTTATTCCAGTGAACAATCTGCACTGATATATACATTTTCAACTTTACCAGGAATACAAGAGATATCGATTGTGACAGTAGGAGAGATACTCGCCATGTTTCCCTCGGCATAAATGTCATGCGTATCAAGAGGAACTATGTCGCGACTGACTATCTCGCACAAGGTAGATCTAAAATCATCTTGTTCGATTCTAACAAGCTCTTGGATGAAATAAGAGTGATGATGCATATCATCCCATGGCCTATCAGAACCATTCATGGTCTCTACAATTGCTTCATCCAAGGGTAAAGTATCACCGAGGAATTCATGTGAGCAAGACGATGAAGTGGCCCATACAGGCTTAAGAACAAGATCTTCCTCATCTTTCTGCGAGGACACATGATCTGGGTCGGTAGAAGAGTCAAGAACATCCTGATACACTATCTTTGTTGCCAACACTGGCATGGCCATTCCAATATGTGACTGACCTTCACAAGCTGCAGTCAAGGAAGGTAGGGTCCAAGGATCGTTAAAATATGAAGTGTGGAAAGGAAAAGACCTCATTGATGAAGCAAACCTATTGGACATGGCATAGATATGATGAATTGGTGCCACAAAATCAAAGGTACCCATAAGGGGTGAATACATTCCAACACCAATATCCTTATTTTTTGGCTGAGAATTGTCGATCACAGGGATCGATGGTCCAACTGATGCATTGGGACTAGTGTGCACAAAGGACAACTTATCGATCATCACAATTTTCCCATCATGAGGAAAACATAAGGTACGAAAAACAGATGATACGACTGTAGTCATAACATAAGTCCAGTTACGCCCTAGTAATAATTTATATTCAAGGAGTGCATCAACCACCTCGACATTCACCTCCACCGTCTTCCCCCCGAACTGGACTGGCAAGGCTGGAAGAATACCGTGGGGACAGAAAGAACGACCATCAAATGAAGTCAACATGGTCGGAGATTGAGAGAGGGTCAGAGAGCCAATGGATTTCCAATAGGTTAGGGACATCACACATGTTGCAGTGCCTTCATCAATAACAGTATGTTTGATGGTATACTTTGAATAATCCATGTGGATTTGGAAATCCACATGGTAAGGCAAGCGAGGCTTCACATATGTGACATCAAACTTGATAACCTTAGAGCCACAGGGGTCTAGAGCTCCTAACAAATATACCAAGGCATTCCTTTGTGAGGGACATGTCTGGAGTACCTCCAAAGCCGACATCGCGCAAGGGGTTTGACCCAGATCCTCAACAATAAAGTAATTTTGGGCGGCTCTAGAATTAGGGTTGTGGGTAGAGTGCTTGAGTACTCCTTTCGGAATACAAGGCGGGGGCTCTAGATTTTCGATCTATAAAGGAATCTCCGAAGGAGGGGGAGACTCTAGACCTGGAACATTCTGTGAAGAAATGTAATCATGAGACCGAGTGGCTACATTAACCTGAGACTTGACCATATTGATGCATAGACGGTCACCGTCGTGCGCCGGTGGATTTTGACTCCCTCTCGACTCATTTTCAACATTAAAGGAGATCGAGGCCAGGTGTTGATTATGTGGGAAAGGATTAGTCAACACAGTGGGTGGTAGAGCTAAAATCCTTGCAGCTTCATTGAGTTTGGGGCACAAGTGGCCAAGGTGATCATCAGTACAAAGATTATAAGGGAATTTCACCTTTCTCTTCTCTTTCTTTCCCTTGCCAACTTTAAACTCCAATCTATCATTATTAGCATTGTCCTTGGGTTTATTATCATTATTCCTCCCACACTTATGATTGTTAGCACGCCCTTTCCTTTTATTCCATCTTGGTTGCTGGTTACCATTCGGGTTAGTTGACGATTGCACAGAATGTACATCCACCGACTGAGTGGGAGTGGAGGACACAAACAAAGCTTGTCCTCCTACAGACTGACTTAGAGATGACACTTGCAACTGTCTTGTCACCAAGTCTATATCTTTAACATTTACGGATCCTATGATGTCATTGGCATGAGACCTGGGCTTATGTCTAGGGTCGTATTTAGACCTCGGTGCGTCAGGAAGAATTTCGTATAACATCCCAGACTGAGCATATATGAGATCTAACTCTTTGCTTCTATAAAACAAGGTGTTTCAATTTGTAATTTAATTTATAGTTCTTCCTTACTAGTGCTAGAGTGTTCTCATCATTCTTCTCTTTCAAACCAAAAATTATGAGGTTCATGGCTCTTTTGTTACACTCATGGTCTAACTCTATAATCTTATTCATTTCCTATTTGATGTGTTTGATATCCAATTTACCTTCCAAACTAAATTTAGGGCCAAAGTTTTATTTATCTTTTGTTTTAGCTCTTTAATCTTGTTCCTTATATTAAGATTTTTTAGATTATGAACCTCTCCTTCTTGGGTAGTTTTTTTCTTTTCTTGGATTTGCTTTTCCATTTCTTGTAATCTAATCTCCATTTTTTGCACTTATTCTCCAACCCTATTATTTTATTGTCTATCTATTTTTCTTAAACTTGTCTTCAGAGGATCCAAATTTATTATCAAGCATTACCTCTATCTCTATTTGAAGTTTGGCTTATCTTTCTTCTCTATGTTTCTCTAACTATTTTATATATTCACAAAGATCATGTACGGTTAATTGGATAGGTCTCCCCTTGAAAGGTTTTGGTAAATGTGGTGAATTATTCATAGTTAATTAAAGGAATAGAGAGGAAATAAATTGTAAACAAGATTGGAAAAAGGAAATTTGCAACCCATTAAGTCAAATTTATAAATTATTGGGTGAAATTTGTACATTAAGGTTGCACATGGATGCCTTAGTGAAAATGGCCCATGAAAATGCCCTACTAAAAAATTGGATTAGCCTAGGGATAGTTTAGTTCACAATTTCCTTAACAATTAAAAACAACCACCCTAAAAAAAAATCAAAAAATATTTCTAATATATATATAATCAAATTTAATGTATCATGAAATCATAAAAACATTAATCCATCTTAAACTATCTTAGAGAGAATAATCAATTTATTCATTACTATTGGTATAGATAGCTAAAATAATAAATAACACATATCCATAAAATATAAAATCCAATCATTTTTTATATGTTAAAAATTCAAATTTAAAATTACAATATAAATTAATATTTTTTTATATTTTAAAAATTCAAATTTAAAGTTGCCCGCGCGGATTTGGTCTAGTGGCCAGAGAAGTACTGTTAAGGGGTACAGGAATATAATTATTTTATTTTTGGATTTGGCATATCATGTTTATTGATTGAACTTTTAAACATTACATTTAAATTTTTTATTAATATCTATAATTTTATATAATTTTTTAATATTTTAAATGGATTATTTTTATAAATTTATAAAATTATATAACTTTAGATTTAAAGTTTCTAAATATATAATTTAAAAAATATATATATTATTATTTTTTCCATTATAACATTGTAATATGTATTATATTTATAAAATATTTATATTGATTTTTAAATTTATACAATTTTTTTTATAAATTTTTATTTATGATGATAAAAAAATAAAAATAAGACTGATGTCTATGTTAAACTTGGTTTATAAAACCTTTAAATAAATAAATTATTATTTAAATTCTTTTAAAATACTATTGTTATATAAAAATGAAAATTTTAAACATTTTTTACATCATCTTCACATATATGTAAATACTTGTACATACTTTCACTTTTTTTCAATTTTATATGTAAATTAATTTAGTTAAAATTTCCATTATATAACCAAATTGTGAATACAGGATAGAATCCAACTATTTAGATATATACACATATATGTAAATACTTGTACATACTTTCACTTTTTTTCAATTTTATATGTACATTAATTTAGTTAAAATCTCCTTTATATAACCAAATTGTGAATACAGGATAGAAACCAACTATTTAGATATATAAATGGAAACATTTGAGAGTTGTTTTGCAAGCTCTCTTGCAACATGTATGGTAAGAAATGAATCATCCATATATCATGAAAAACATCCAAATGTATGGTAAGAAATGAACCATCCATATATCATTAAAAACATCATCTATATATCATGAAAAACATAGAGATTTATGTGGTTCACCCAAGATTTGGGCTACGTCCACCAAGCGAAGGTATTGGTTTTCTTATTATTCAGATCATGGAGATTACAACAGACTCCCTCTACTCATACATCTCTCATATCCTCTCTCACATCCTCCCTTATCTGCGTCTACGAGATTACATAAATTTATATACATTTACACAAGAAACTGATTATTAAATGCGTTCACATCCATATTCTAATTTGGTCTCTTAGTTACAACCAACATTGAAAAACAGGAAGAAATCATTGTTACTGTATAACAATTTCCACCTTGACAACAATTAACATGATACCTTGCTCTTTCCTTTTGTTCATCACCTTTTCTGCAAGCCAAGAGAAGCCAAGCACCATCGTAGCTTCTCTAAAAGTATTGGTTTTGTGAACATGTCTGCGAAGTTCTCTTTTGTATGCACTTTCTAAAGAGAGACTCCACGTTCACCAATGACATGTCTTACAAAATGGTACTTGATAGGTATATTTTTTGTTTTACTGTGGTAGGTTGGATTCTTAGCCAAGTGAATAGCACTTTGACTATCAAAAAATAACTTTATGTTGTCCTGCATCCTTCCAAACTCACCAAACAAACCTTTCAACCAAAGTGCCTCTTTGCAAGCATGTGAAGAAACTACGTATTATGCTTATGTAGCGGATAAAGGAACAATGTTCTGTAGCTTTGATATCCAACTAATAGCTCCACCTACAAGAGTAAAGACATACCCTAAAGTCGACCTTCTCTTGTCCAAATCACCTGGAAAAACAAAATCAACATATCCACAAACTAATTCACAACCACTGTTATAAGTGATACAGTAATCACGTGTGCCCCTCAGATACCGAAGCACCCATTTCACTGTTGCCCAGTGCTATTTACCTGGATTTTCCATATACCTACTAACAACCCCAACTGCATGTGAAATGTCTGGCCTTGTACTAACCATCACATATATTAGACTTCCTACTGCATTAGCATATGGTATTCAAGACATATATTCCTTTTCTTCTTTTGTACTAGGACATAAACTTGAAGAAAGCTTAAAATGGGAAGCCAAAAGGACTGAAACTAGTTTCACATCATTCATAGCAAACCTCAAAAGTATCTTCTCAACATACTTTTGTTGTGACAACCAAAGCTTACCATTCCTCCTGTCTCCGAATATCTCCATGCCCAAAATCTGCCTTGCTACTCCTAGATCTTTCATATCTAACGTCCTAGCCATCTCATCCTTTAACTTGTTGATCTCAGTTATGATTTTGTTTGCTAAAATCATATCGTCAACATACAATACTAAGATAATGAATATGCCATTATTCAATTTCTTAAAGTAGACACAATGATCATACTCACTCCTTGTATAATTTCGGCTCACCATGAAAGAGTCAAATTTCTTATACCAATGTTTGGGCGACTGCCACAGACCATACAATGATTTCTTGAGCCTGCAAACAAATTTATTGTTGTGATTAACGAACCCTTCAGGTTGTTCCATGTATATCTCCTCATACAAATCTCCATGTAAGAAAGCAGTCTTAACATCTAATTGCTCCAACTACAAATCAAGTAATGCAATTAATGCTAACACAATTTGAATTGAAATAGACTTAACAACTGGTGAAAAAATATCATGAAAGTCAATACCTTCTTTCTGAGAATATCCTTTCGCAACTAGTGTTGATTTGTACCTTTCCACCTTATCATCAACACCCTTCTTCAACTTGTAGACCCACTTGCAACCTACAGTTTTCCTGTCTCTTGGAAGTTCTACCAGGGCCCATGTGGTGTTCCTCTCTAATGCCCTCATTTCATCCTTCATTTTTTCTTTCCATTTATCATTGTTAGAACCCTTCACAGCTTCCTGATAGCACAAAGGTTCATCATCATTAGTACTTAAAGAAAATGACGAAACCAAATCATCATACCTTCTTGGAGGAACTCAGACCCGCGTAGACCTCCTTAGGGAAGTTTGTGGTGTTAGAATATAATGGATGTGCTCATTTTACCATTGACAATATCACTATTGTCACCCAACCATAGGCCGAAGCTACCCTCCTAGCACCCTAACCTTGAAAGAGAATCACTCCAGAAGAAAACCCTAGGTTAGATAGCTAAACAAAGGGTAGCACACCTTTCCCCAAGGATAGCGCACCAACAAGGGCTGATCAGATAGTCCAAACCCTAACCAAGAGATAGTCCAAGCCAAACGTGATCTACTAGCTGCAATGGCAGCTCTCCTCCAAACCTGCGCACAAAACTGGGCACTGCAATGCGCACAAGTGTTGCTCTGCAATTCTGAGACTGTCTGCAAGAATGAAGATTGGCCTCCTATATTTATAGTAATTCTGGCTAACTGTCTGGGTCGACTTCTCATTTTGGGTATTTGTTTCTTCAATATATATTATTTCTTATAGCCGACTTCTTCTCTTGGAGGTTAGTAACCTAATACAAGTTATCTTCTTGAGCCGACAAGTCTTCTAGGGTTATTAGCCAACTCATTCGGGTTTCTTCTTACTTCCTAGAATATCCTATTCTCGTCAGGTTTACACCTGGAGGTAAATACCTCCCGCAGCTACCATAATATCAACACTCCCTCCTATCTAGGTAGGTATTACAGGTAATGGTCTTGAGCACAAACATACCATTCATCTGGTAGCATCAATATAGTTGTATAGATTGTCTCATGAATATGTCATGAGCACTATCGGTGTCATCAGTTGCATCATCTCTCATAACCATAATCTATCTGAGTAATCAGACATGATAATCACTCCATAGAGTGATAGAAGAGCCATTCTTTTAATCTAGAATATTAAATGTTGTGAACCATTATTTGTTTGGGCAATGTTTGTTCATCATTCATCTAGCTGATAATTATTTTCAACACTGTTGATAGTCTTCAAGGAAATCGGAACAATATCATTCGATAGAACACAACCATGTATATCCATAGTAGTACACGACTACTATCCAGTGGTACACTACCACACCAAGTACCACATAGATACTTGATCAAACAGTGGAACACATCCACCATAGTAGTATACATCTACTGTCTAGAGACATACAGTCTTCATAACAATCATCTAATATCAACCTGCACAGAAATAATGTTATGATATAAACTGAATCATGTGGGCCATTCTTCCACTCACATCTGTGAGATATTGGAAGAGCATCTTCCCTCGGAAGGTAAAACATCAATGATGAGCTATATGGACTATTCTTCTCAAGCAAGGAAGAATAATTGTCCTGATTTTTGAGCCTGGACCATTCCCCACCCTGGGCCATTCCTCCTACACTAAACAAAGCGTAACTTGGAGAGAATGAGTCTTCCCTAAGGAATGTTTGTCCCTGATTGATAAACTTGTACCATTCCCCACCCTGGGCCATTCCTTCGGCACTAAACAAAGTGCAACCTGGAGAGAATGAATCTTCCCTAAGGAATGACTGTCCGGACCATTTCCCATGTTAACCACAAGAAGAAATGTTTGTCCTACACCAACCTCCAAAACAAACCACTCCCCATGTTAACCACAATGGGAAGTCGCTATCCGATGAGGCGAGCTAGTCTTCTTGAGTAACCCTCAAGAAGAGAGATTTCCCTAGACCACTCCCCATGTTAACCACAATGGGAATTCGTTGTCTATGGTACATCAACAATCTAGACCATTTTTCGAACAGGAAAATGTTTGTCCGTTAGAAATCTCAATCCACTTTCTGAACTGGAAAGAATATGCTCATCATATCCATCAATCAATAATACATCAATGCTCCCTCCCAACCTGGGAGTCATCTCTTCCTTTTTCAATAAGTAATTCGTCTCCATGAGCTCCAGCTTGAGTACACAAACTCTTTCATCTTGAACATAAGCCTTATTAAAATGTCTTCTTCTCTTCTCATCTGTGGAGATATGTATTGGAGAACCACTTTCTCCTTTCTGAACTTCATCACAAATAATGTAATGCTTGATTTCAAATGTACTTCGGTCTGGAACACTGGTCTTCTCTGAAGGATTCATGTAGCTCTGATCAATAAAGTATATCATTGTTGGAAAACTGGAAGATATCCATATGGCACTTTTTCTGTCATCATGAGATCTGATCTTCTGAGTAATCATCTTGATACAATATCTCTGTTATAGAAAATATTCACCACGCTTTTGCTGTGTATTGGAGGTTCTCCACCAAGTTGTCTTCTTCCATCTGCATACAAGGGTCTCTTTCTGATATACCTCAAAGCCTTGAGGTTGCTCTTCATATGCTCTTTGTTCAATTTCTCCGGAGAACAGTCTTTTCATTCATCTGATGTAGAGCTCCAACCCATGGATATCACAGATGATATAATGACTCGTGTAGAGGTATGTCTGGTTTACTGGAACAAGTAATCGTCATAGTCTTCTCCCTCCATTTGGGAGAACCTCTAGTTCTGGATCTTGCAATGCTTGCATATGTACACTGTTCTTCATCACAACTTTCAGTTCCTCTGCTTGATTTCTTTTAGTGAGTTCATATTAGGCTGGTAATCTTGTGATTCTTAATGACTGGTTGTTCTGGCTTCTCTTCCTTTCTTGGAATCTTCATGTTCTTCCTGGTATTTTCTTTAGCTCTTGGGTCCATGGAGTTTCTTATAGATTCCATGCCTTAAAGATTACACTTCTTCCTTTCATTATAGAATCATGGATGTGGATGGACAACCAAGGATACTTTAAGGCTTCTCTTCGAAGAAGACTTCTTCTGAGATTGACCTGAACACAAACTGTCTTCCATGGCTGCTACCATGGATATATACTTCATCATATTCAATGGATCATAGGATTATCTCCCTCCTGATCCTTTCTTCATGTATGAGTGCATATAATCATCTCCCTCCATCTAACAAAGTCCACGCTTTCATCTTATTTTCTTTTGCAAAACATCATAAGTCTTTCTCCAATGATTGATTCTGATTTCAGCTTATGTTGTAATAGCTTCCACATGATTTGTTTGATGTATTTCATCCTTTCATGCGTATTATCTGACTTGTATAATGATATAAATCCTTATCTTGTTTTTCTTCCATAAGTATAGTTCTTCTTGGAACATATTATCTTCTAAGAGATAGATATACAAGATATGTACAGAGACTATGCAAACAAGATATGTACAAGAAATAAGAATAGTATTGTTACCTTAAGAAGAAGAAGTCTCTTTCATCCTACTTAGTCTTCTTTGTAGGTTCCTTTTCTTCGACAACTGATGCTTCGTGTTTATCCTTCCTTTTATTTATCTCAAGACAATGATTCTTGTAGTGACCATACTTTCGACAGTTGAAGCATTGTATTTATGAAATATCTTTCTCTTGATTTGTCTTCCTCTTTGAACCAAAATTCCTTTTGTTCCTAAAATTCTTGAATCTTGTTGTGAATACTTGATCATCGTACTTATTTTGGGGTTTCTCTTTTGCACTGATCCTGGATTCTTCTTGAGCACAGAAAGTCCAAAGTTCTTCAAATGTAGGATACTCCTTCCTTGTGTTCATGCTTGCGGCAAATGCATCCCATGTCTTGGAAAGACCATTGAGTACTATGTTTACCAATTCCTTCTCTAAAGTGATTTCTTCAATAGCTTGTAGTTGATCTCTTAATTGAGAGATTATCACAAAGTATGATGTTATGTTGTCATCATCATTCATCTTCATGTCACAAAGCTCATTCTTCAGACTCATTATTTGTCCAATGTTTCTGACTGAGAAAAGGTTTGTTAGGGAATAATACATCTTCTTCGATGAGTCAAGATGGGAGATGTAGGGTATCAAGTGGTATTTTATAGATTCCACTATGATACTCATAGCATTGATGTCACCGTCTTTGAACTTCTCCATAACTGCAACGTTTTGTGGTTCCTTCTCTTTTCCTTCTTCAAACTCTGGTTTCACGATCTTTCCTTTCACGATATCCAACACTTTATTCTTGGCAAGGATGAGGTCAATCCTTTTCTTCCATGCTCTAAAGTTAGAAGCTCCATCTAACTTGTTTTCTGATTTCATAGAGTAAGTCATGGCTGCTTTGACTTGGTCAACCCTATATCTGACCAAAAAAATCAAACTTGACGTCTTGGCTTGCTGAGAGTATCATGAGATGTGATAGGATAGGGCGCAATGATCTATCCAAAAATTAGGTCAATCCTTCACTTAAGGTGCCTCAATGAGAGGATTAGGGTTTCTACAACTGCACCTGCTAGTAACCCTAGTTGCAGTGCTATCGTGACTACTCCTACTAGAAACCCTAGCGACAATTCTTCAACGAGCTTAATATCCTTACGGCTATGTTTCCTTCCAGCAGTTAGACTGAATGAAGGAGGCATGGGCCCATAACTTGTTAGAATATAATGGATGTGCTCATTTTACCATTGTCAATATCACTATTGTCACCCAACCATAGGTCGAAGCCACCCTCCGAGCACCTTAACCATGATAGAGAATCACTTAGGAAGAAAAACCTAGGCTAGATAGCCAAACAAAGGGTAGTGCACCTTTCCCCAAGGATAGCGCACCAACAAGAGTTGATCAGATAGTTCAAACCCTAACCAAGAGATAGTCCAAGCCAAACCTGATCTGCTAGCTGCAGCATCTACAATGGAAACTCTCCTCCAAACCTGCACACAGAACTGGGCACTGCAGTGCACACAAGTGTTTCTCTGCAATTCTGAGACTGCCTACCAGAATGAAGACCGACCTCTTGTATTTATAGTAATTCTGGCTAACTACCTGGGCCGACTTCTCATTCTGAGTATTTGTCTATTCAATATATATTATTTTTTCTGGCCAAATTCTTCTCTTGGAGGCTAATAACCTAATACAAGTTATCTTCTTGAGCCGACAAGTCTTCTAGGGTTATTAGCCAACTCATTAGGGTTTCTTCTTGCTTCTCGGAATATCCTATTCTCGTCATGTTTACACATGGAGGTAAATACCTCCCGCAACTACCATAATATCAACATGTGGGTCATCCACATTTTGTTGATTTTTATCATCAACCATGTCTTCCTCTACAGGAAACTCTTCATGAACATCTTCAAAAACTTGTTCATGTTCACTTTCATCTGTATTTGAACTGGTTTCAAACTGAATCTATTGATACTTAAGTACTTATTCCTGATTGATTTGAACATCTACAACTAATTTGATGAGAGATGATTCATCAAATATTACATATCTGTTAATGGTGATATTGTGGGTAGTAGGATCCCACAACCTGTACCCCTTAATACCATCACCATATCCAACAAAGATAAGCCTTTTTTATTTTGGATATAATTTAGAACGTTGATGTTTTGGAATTAAAGCATAGGATTCACAACCAAAAACTTTAAGATTAGAATAATTACAAGGGTGACCTTTCCATACATCTTCAGGAATCTTGCATTCTATTGTTGTTGATGGTGATCGATTCACCAGATAACAAGTTGTAGTTACTTCTTCTGCCCATAGTTCCTGCTGCAAATTGGCGTTACTAAGCATACTCCTTGCTCTCTCTAGAAGAGTCATGTTCATGTGTTCAACAACTCCATTTTGCTGAGGAGTATAGGTAGTGGTTTTATGCCTATCAATCCCAAACTCCTTGCAATAGTTCTCAAATTCCATTGACGTAAATTCACCACCATTATCAGTTCTTAAAAATTTAATTTATCTACCAGTGCTCTTCTCCACTAAATCTCTAAACTGCTTGAAAACAGTAAACACATCAACCTTTCTTTTCAACATATAGATCCACACCTTCCTAGAGAAATCATCTATAAAAGTTACAAAATATGATGATCCCCCATATGAAATAGTAGGGGATAGTCCCCAAACATCATAATGGATATAATCAAGGATTCCTTCACTGGTGTGTCTTCCGGTTTTAAATCTCTGCCTATTATGTTTTCCATAAATACAGTTCTTGCAGAAATCTAACTTTAAAGACTTTAGACTAGGAAGTAACTTGCGATCAAATAATAACTTCAATACTTGTTCTCTCATATGGCCCAACCGTTGATGCCACAGTCGAACAAAATCATTGTCATTCTTGGATACCGTTGTCGCATCATCTGACTCAGTTCTTCCTTTTAACAGAAACATGTTACCAACCTTCTTCGCTTTCATAACCAGTAGGATTCGTTTGTATACTTTCATAACTCGACCTTGAACAATACTCTTATATTCTCCAGTGTCTAAGACTCCCAAAGAAATTAGGCGCTTCCTAAGCTCAGGTACATGTCTCACATCAATTATTATTTTAACAGTTCCATCAAACATCTTAATTCGAATGCTACCAATTCCCACAACTTTACACGAGATATCATTTCCCATGTAAACTATTCCATCATCTATAGACTAGTAAGTAACAAACCAATGTCTATGAAGACCCATGTGATTTGAAGCACTGGAATCTAATAACCTCTGTTGATCATGACGTGAACCAATACTAATTGATAAAACTTCATCATTCATACCTGAACTTGTTGTTGAACCTGTTTCAGTTGCGTTCACTTCCTTCATTTCTTTTGGAGGGTCGTCTTTGGAGGCTTGTTGTCACTTCCAACAGACTTCTTCAGGTGTCTCGATTTTCCACAAAACCAAGACTTAAGATTGCTCTTTTTTCCCTTTGACTTTGACTAAGAGAAATCCCTCTGACTCTGTCCTCCTTCTTTAGGTTTGCCTCTGACCATCATTGCCTCATATGTAGAGGTTTTTGAATTGGTTTTCTTCCTTGTTTCCTCAGACAACAATGCTCCAACAATAACATCAAACTCAATACTTTATGTTGTGATGAAACTAATAGAGGTAACAAACTATTCCCATGACGTAGGCAAAGAACACAATAATGTAATTGCCTTGTCTTTAGAATCTAATTTTGCTCCCATGCTGGTCAACTAAACTAAGAGAGTATTAAAAGTATTTAAATGATCAGCTATTTTCGTACCTTCCTTTGTGCGCAAACTGTACAATCATCTTTTCAGCAAGATCATGTTCGTCGAGGATTTTGTCATATACAGGCTTTTTTGTCATATACAGGCTTTCCACCTTCGTCCACAAACCGACTGTTGTCTTCTCTGAGACAATGTTGAACAGAACATCATTGGGCAAACACAGGCGTATGGCATTCAGTGCTCTCGCATCGATTTCATCCCAATCTTCATCTGTTATGGTCGTGGGTTGATTTTCTTTTCTCAAAAGCACCTTCACCACGCCTTTTTGCATGAGCAGATCTTGCATCTTAATCTTCCAGATCTCGAAATTGTTCTTTTCATTGAACTTCTCAATTTTGAATTTAGCACTCTGAGTTTTCGCCAATAGCAAAGGAAAAAATTCCAAAAAACCACTTCTTATAAAACCAAGGCCCTTTAAAAAATGTAGAGGAATAATGATATAAACTCCAAAAAATTTAATAAAAATCCTTTTTACTAACCTCACCTCTTAAAAAATAAAAAATAAAATTCACCTTTACTTTTTACTTCATACTTTTTACTCCATAAAAGACCTTTTAAAACATCCTCCACTCTTTTATTTTATGCAAACAATATTTTAATTCCATTTTTACTTCATACTTTTTTACTCCATAAAAAAAAACCTTTTAAAGCATCCTCCACCCTTTTGTTTTATGCAAACAATACTTTAATTCCAAATATTGTAAAAAACTTCATACCTCAAATTGTTTTCAAAAAGTATTGTAAAAAACTTCATACCTCAAATTGTTTTCAAAAAACCATGCGAATGTTTCTTGAAAGGAGATCGACGCTCTCCACAAACAAATAGACTGGCTTTGTTTTTTAAATTTGTGAATTTCTTAAGTGTACTACTAATCATCACTCCCCTCCAGTAGGAACACCAGCGTTGATGCAAAAAATCGGCGCTCAGCAAGCTGATGTAAACCGAGAAATGAAATCGCTCAGCATGCTGATGTAAACCAGTGGAGATGTAAACCAACGGAGCTCCCTCACCCTACTCAGTCTGTGCGCAACAACTTTTTTCTTCCACAGCTAAAATGCTCTCCCAAGCTCTGATACAATTTTTATATTTGTAAATGCGGAAACACAAATATCATAAGTCAAGAATAGTCACAAAGAATTAAAAACACATAGATTTACATGGTTCACCCAAGATTTGGGCTACATCCACCAAACTAAGGCATCGATTATCTTATTATTCAGATCATGGATATTACAACAGACTCCTTCTACTCATACATCTCTCATATCCTCTCTCACATCCTCCCTTATCTACCTCTATGAGCTTACATAAATTTATATACATTTACATAGAAAATTGATTATTAAATGTGTTCACATCCATATTCTAATTTGCCTAAATAATATGCAAGAAAAATCAGTCTCTCTAGTGAATATTTGATTATTATTGAAACTACCTCTAATAACATCATGTACTTTCTTATAATATTTAACCTTAATCTCATACATGAAACAACTAATAAGAATATGTTTTGGGTTTTGCTGCAAGACCAAAAGAGCTTTCTAGGATAAATAATATTCGAGGAAAATCAGTATGCCTGGTGGTTATTGTTGAAACTACATCTAAGAGTATAGTGTACGTTCTTATAATATTTAACCTTAATCTCATACATGAAACAACTAATCAGAATCTGTTTTGGGTTTTACTCCAAGACCAAAAAGTTTTTGCATCCTAGATAGCATGCAAAAAAAATTAATATCTCTGATCGTTATTACTGGAATTATCTTTAATAATATCCTGTACTTTCTTATTATATTTAACCTTAATCTCAAACATGAAACTCTCTTATCCAAATCAAAAACATTAACAATAATATTTAACAAACATTATACACTAGTGAAATAAACATTAAACAAGTTTTCTATTAAACTGTAAACAAGTTTTAATATTTACAAACAACAAACGTGCAATTTAAATTGAAATATACTATAAATGTACTGTTGGAAAACACCCTTCCACAAAGTGATCCTTAAACCGTTGAAAGAGTTTTCACTTATCCCAAACAAAATCTATTTCATTATTTCATCATTACATGAAGCCATCGGATAACACAACATACATTGCCTCAAAATAAGCACAAAGCCTTTCGAGCAGTTCAAGTTTTCCCATCAATGGTCGTTTACAACAGGATAGTAGTCCGACTAAAATTTTATATAAAATGAGCTTCAGAAATATGTGCAGCAAGATATTTGGTATCCGCGTCCCTGGCACAAAAACGTCTTTTCCCCCGATTTCTGAACAATACAGGTAAAATATTCAAAGTGTCTTGTTCTCTCTTCCATTAGCCCTCGTCGGCATGCCTTCCAAAAGCATGACACAACCTACATTTCCAAAATTGTGCACAAACTTCATGGATATGATTTGGAAAATTGGAATTCGATGGTTTTGTATCTAGACTGTCCCTATAGCTATTCAAAAGACCTCTCTATGATCATTGTCTTCCAATTTGTCAACATGTTATTGAATGGTGGATATGGAGCCATTAGGAAAATTATGACACCATCATAGTACCTTTCCATTTAAACTCTTAAAATAACTGCATTGGCAAGCAAGGTAAAAATGACCATTATTGTGAACAATGACCTTTTGATTCTGATCCATCTTTTTTATCATCTTCGAACTATCTTTAGAATTTCATATCATGGGTAAGGTGGTTCTCAGGGAAATCTATGTATGAGTGGAAATCAAAGTGTATTGTGTGAAATTATCATGAGGGAAGGAATTGGTTAGAAACTTTGGAAGGAAGAGGTGAGATGAGAAATCTTCAACTAAGAAGACTAGGACTTTAAGTGAAGGAGAAGAGAATTATCCTTCTTTCTGTGTCTTTAGATACGTCAAAGAAACCAAGGAATTTTTATTTCTCAAACTAAGTATATCAGAGAAATGCTAAAGAGGCTCGGAATGGAATATTGTAAACTAGCTGTTAGAAATAATAGGTGTGCTCATTTCACCATAGACGATGTAACAATATTGTCATCCAACCTTAGGCCGAAGCCATCCCCAAGCACCTTAACCTTGACAGAGAATATTTCTGGAAGAATGGAAAAAAACCCTAGGCCTAATAGCCAATCAATGTACCGTACCTCTCTCCAGCGCTAGCACACAAGGTAGAAATTTCAAACCATAACCAAGAGAAAGTCCAAGCCTAAACCGAAAATACAAGTTGCAATAGTTGCAGCTGCAACTACCCTCCAAACTTGTGCACTTACTAAATTTCTGCAGTGCGCACTCTTAAATTTCTGCAGTTGCAAGTTGTGTCTATCAAATGAGCTCTGGTGTCTTGTATTTATATTGCTCCTCCTTAGTTTTCTAGGCCGACTTCTCATTCTAGAGGCTAAAAACTCAATATTAAATATTTCCTTTAGTCGACTTGTCTTCTAGGGTTATGTCCAATGCTTGAGGGTTTCTTCTTGCTTCTCAGAATATTCTATTCTTCTTAGGGTTACATGTGGAGGTTAATACCTCCCGCAGCTACCATAATATCAACATTCCCTCCTAGCTAGGGAGGTATTGAAAGAAATGGTCTTGAGCACAAACATACCATTCAAAAGGTAGCATCATCATAGCCATACAATCTATCTCATGATTATATCATGAGCACCATCATCACTATCAATATCATTTGATAACATCAACTGCATCATACTCCATCTAAGTAATCAGACATGATGTTGAATAAGTCACTCACTCCATAGAGTGATACAAGAACCATTCTTCTAATCCAGGAATATGTCCTAGAAGAATAACTATTCTAACAGATGTTGGAAGCCACACCATGGGCTTCAATGAATGTTGTTCTAATCCAAACATACATCCTAGAAGAATAAATGTCCTGGACCATTTTTCATCTGGAGAATGTTTGTCCATCATACACTGACTATCCATCTAGTTGATAATCATTTTCAACACATATTGATAGTATACATGGAAATAAAAACAATGTCATTCAATAGAACATAACTATGTCTATCCATAGTAGTACACAACTACTGTATAATGGTACACAACTACACCAAGTAGCACACGACTACTTAATCAACGACACATAGTCACAACTAGTGGAACACATCCACCACAGTAACATACATCTATTGTCCAGAGTCATACAATATCCATAGCAATCATATCATCTGATATCAACCCGAATAAAACAATATTATGATATAAACTGAGTCATTTGGACCATTCTTCCACTCACATATGTGAGATCTGCAAGAGCATTTTCCCTCAGAATCTAAAACATCAGCCATGAGCTATTTGGACTATTCTTCTGAGGCATAGAAGAATAACTATCCCTGATTTCTGAGCCTGGACCATTCACCTAACTAGGCCATTCTTCCAGCACTAGTCATAATGCAACCTGGAGAGACTGAATCTGCCCTAGGGAATGCATGTCCCTGATAGATGAACCTGGATCATTCACCTAATTGGGTCATTCCTCTAGCACTAATCATAGTGCAACTTGGATAGAATGAGTCTTCCCTAGGGAATGACTGTTCGGACCATTTCCTAATGGAAATTACTGTCCTACACCAACCTCCAAAATGGACCATTCTTCAAATACTTCTCACAACTGTGAACTTCGAAAGAATGACTACCCGACGAGGCGGACCATTCTATTTTACCACTACTCAGAGTGACTGCCAAGAATAATGATTTTCCTAGACCATTCCCCCACACTAGCCACAAGGGGAATCATTGTCTATGGTACATCAACAATCTATCAAACCATTTTCATTACGAAAATTATTGTCCAATCTAGACCATTTTCCGAACTGGAAAATGCCTTTCCATCTGAAATATCAAACCAATTTCTGAACTGGAAAGGAATTGCTCATCCTTGACCATTTTTCAAACTGAAAAATGACTGTCCATAAATCAATAACTCATTAGTGCTCCCTCCCAACCTAGGAGTAATCTCTTCTTTTTCAATAAGGAAGTCGTCTCCATGAGCCCTAACTTGTTTCTTAAGTACGTAAACTTTTTCATCTTGGACAAAAGCTTTAACAAAATATTTTCTATCTACTCATATGTGGAGATATATTGGAGAACCACTTCTCTTTTCTGCAATTCATCATGGATAATGCAATGCTTGATATCAATGTACTGTGGTCTGTCATGGAACACTAGTTTTCTCTGAAGGCTTCATATAGTTCTGATCATTACAATATATCATGGTCGAATTCAACACTTTTGTTTCCTGCTAGCTCATGACATCGTGGCAAGGCTCAAACTAAAACATATCAAAGTAGCACTTCTTCTGTCATCATGAGAGTTTTCCCCAGACTTCTGAGTAACTATTCTGATATACTATCTCTGTCATAGAAACTTTTCACCACGCTTTTATTGTATATGAGATACTTTGCATCAAGTTGTTTGAATCCATACAAGGTCTTCTTATATCTGCATCCATGAGTCTTTTTCTGGTACAAGCTTCTTTCTCACTTGCTTTATTGGGAAAAATAGCCCTTTACATGTAAATTACAATCCATGGATACTACAAGAGGTATATTTGGAACAAGCTATTGTCATAATCTTCTCCCTCCTTCTAGAAGAACCTCAGAATATTGTAATACTTCCATTCATAAGTCCTTTTCACATTGTCCTTTATCATAACTTGCATTTCTTATGCTCGATTGCTTCTTAGTGAGCTCAAGCCAAGCTGGTATTATTTGTGATTCTCGGTATAATAACTGGTTGTTCTGCATTTTTCTTTCTTTTTTGGGATCTTCGTGTTCTTCCTCATGTTTCTATTTAGCTCTCGGGTCTATGGAATCTTCTATAGATTCCATGCCCTAAAGATTCCAACTTATTTCTTTCATCATAGGATCATGGATGTAGATGGAAAACCAAGGATACTTTAAGGCTTGTTTTCGAAGAAGACTTCTTCTAAAGTCAAATTGGACACGTGTTGTTTTTCATGGTTGCAACTTTCAATGGGAACATGGATATATACTTCATAATCCTCAATGGATCATATTATTTATGATTAGCTCCCTCCTAATCCTTGATTCATGCATGAATGCATGCTCTTCTTTTGGAATTCTAGAATCATCTCCCTCCATCTAAGATATTCCACGCGTCTGTCTACATTCTTATTGCCTTCTGCAAGGTGTCACAAGTATTTTTCTATTTTCCTCTATTTTGACTTCTTCTGGGTCTCTCCAGGTTTGATTCTAATTTCGAATTATCTAGCAGTGGTTACTTATATAATAGCTTCCACATGAATTTTTACCAAATATTGTCAACATACTTCATCTTTTCATGTGTATTGCTTGACTTGTAGTCATCGTAATAGAAATCCTTATCCTTTTATTATTCCATAGGTATTGTTTCCCTTGAACATATTTTCTTCTAAGAAATAGATATGCAAGATATGTAAAGAAACTATGTAAACATGGTATGTATAGGAACTATGAAGAATATTGTTACCTTGTCTTAGAAGAAGAAGTTTGTTTTATCCCGCTTGGCCTTCTTTGAGGGTTCCCTTTCTTCGGCAATTGATGCTTCGTGTGTTTCCTTCCTTTTCTTTAATTCAGGACAATGATTCTTGTAGTGACCATATTTTCGACAGTTGAAGCATTGCATTTTTTACATATCGTTCTCTTGATTTGGTTTCTTCCTTGAGTCAAACTTCTTCTTATTCCTGAATTTCTTGAAATTTGTTGTGTAGGCTTGATCATCATCTTTCCTTTGGAACTTCTCTTTTACGCTAATCCTTGATTCTTCTTGTGCACAACAAGTCCAAGGTTCTTCAAATGTGGGATACTCTTCTCTTGTGTTCATGCTTGCGGAAAATGCATCCCATGTCTTGGGAAGGCCATTGAGTACAATATTTACCAGTTCCTTCTCTGAAATTATTTCTTCAATATCTTGTATTTGATCTCTTAACTAAGATATTCTCACAAGGTATGATGTTATGCTTTCATCATCATTCATTTTCATGTCACATAGCTCATTTTTCAGACTCATTACTTGTCCAATGTTTCTGACTGAGAAGAGGTTAGTTAGGGCATCATACATCTTCTTAGATGAGTCAATATGAGAGATGTAGGGTATAAAGTGGTCTTTTACAAAGTCCACTATGATACTCATGGAATTGATGTCACTTTCCTTGAACTTCTCCATAATTGCAACGTTCTGAGGTTCCTTCTCTTTTCCTTCTTCAAACTGTGGTTCCATGATCTTTTCTTTTACGATATCCAAAACTTTATTCTTGCCAAGGATGAGGTCAATCATTGTCTTCCATTCTCTGAAGTTAGAAGACCCTTCTAACTTGTTTTCTGACTTCATAGAGTAAGTCATGACTTCTTTGACTTTGTCAACCTTTGACTTTGACCAAAAACTCAAACTTGATGTCTTAGCTTGTTGAGAGTACCAGGAGGTGTGCTAGGTTAAGGTGTACTAGGATATCTAGAAATTAGGTCAATCTCTTCACTTAATATTCCTCAATAAGAGGGTCAAGGTTTTGTTGTTGCAGCAAAAAAATTGACTGCAATTGCAACTGTAATTGAACAAATCCTCCCAATTTATCTTCCAGCGATTAGACTATTCAAATATATTGTGGGCCCATAAACTGTTAGAAATAATAGGTGTGCTTGTTTCACCATAGACAATATAACGATATTGTCACACAACCATAGGCCGAAGCCACCCCCGAGCACCTTAACATTGACAGTAAATAATTCTGGAAGCAAACCCTAGGCCTAATAGCCAATCAATGTAGCATACCGCTCTCCAGAGCTAGCACACAAGGCAGAAAGTCCAAACCTAAATCGAAAATACAATTTGTAGTAGCTGCAACTACATCTACTCTCCAAACTTGCGCACTTACTAAATTTATGCAATTGTGAGTTGTCTTTATCAAACGAGGTCTGGAATCTTGTATTTATACTACTCCTCCTTAGTTGTCTAGGCCAACTTCTCATTCTGGAGGCTAAAAACTCAATATTAAATATTTCCTTTAGCCAACTTGTCTTCTAGAGTTATGTCCAATGCTTGTGGGTTTCTTCTTGCTTCCCAGAATATTATATTCTTGTCAGGGTTACATGTGGAGGTTAATACCTCTCGTAGCTACCATAATATCAACACCAGTTACTACTCCAATGCAAACCAGTTGCAAGTTGAGCAAAGATGATGATTCAAAGTCTACAGACCAGAGACAATACAGTTCAATGATTGGTAGCTTACTATATGTGATAGCATCCAGACTAGATGTAATGTAGGGAGTTGGATAGGTGGCATGATTTCAAGTAGCACCAAAGGAATCACATGTATTATCAGTGAAGAGGATTTTCAGATATCTCAAAGGAATAAAAGAGTTTGGATTATGGTATCCAAAAGGAAATGATCTATCACTTATTGCCTACACAGATGTAGATTGGGCAGGTTGCATTGATGACCGATGAAGCAGCAGTGGAGAAACGTTCTACTTGGGTAAGTGTTTAGTATCTTGGCTAATCAAGAAACAAACACCAGTATATTTATCTACAACTGAAGCAGATTATATTGCAGTAGTAGTACCTTACACTTGGCTATGAGTGTGAACAATCTTGTATCCTTTGGAAAATAAAAAAACTTATACACTATTCCTTTAGGATCAAGAATACCTATCATGCCAAAACTCAACCTTCTTTCTAATCTAAGTGAGTTGTGTTATAGAAAACAGATTAGCAATAAATTGGGTACATGGTAAACATTAGTAATCACATTGTATTCACACTCAACCCTGCCATTACCAACAATAATAAGTGTATAATAATCTACAACAATATCTTTTATTCCTTCTCTTTACTTATTGAGGGAAAAAAAGAGGTAATCTTATCCATATTGTGTGAATAACTAGAGGCCACCATTTATTCTCTCAGAGAAGTATGAGCATACAGATCCTAAGAAGAACTAATAGTAAAGGAATAATGATTGCCCTTACCTTATTGAAAGAATCAGTGTTGATCACTTAGTCAATTGGTTTCCTTCAATATTCTTGGCATTCTCTTCAAGGTCACTAGACTTATTCCAATAAGACTTCTCAATGTGTCTTATCTCGCCACACTATCGACAAGTATTCTTGTTCTTATCCTTGTTTAACTTCTTTGTATTAATCGACAACTTACGTTTATCGATTGGAGTGTCTTGATTTATATCATGATCTCCTCCATGGCTTCTTTCTATATAGCCATCTCAACCTATTTCCCTATAATTCCATTGACCCTTTTTGTTAATGACATGGGGTTGTTTCTTGCTATCAATCTTACCTTCATAAAACAAAATTGATGTGCACTAATCAATAGAGTATGGAAAGAACCAAAGGTATAGTCCTCACCATATTCTTTCCTTGAATTCCAATTCACATAGAATATGTGGAATAAAACATCATAGGGTCTTTTCAAGTTCATCAAGATCAATTCTATCTAAAGATATTCCTTCTTTGGGAAGTCTTTCCCACACTCCCCTAGTTTCAACTACAAATCCTTAACACAAGCTAAATCATCCTCAATCCAGTCGAAAGAGAGAGGTTCCAGAGACATCAACTCTTTCTAAAATTGCATAATCTGGATTTCAATCACCTTTATCAAATAGATTTTTCAATTTCTTCCAAACTTCATTTGGACAATTGAGACCACTACTCTGCAACTAGATCTCCCTTCAGATTTAGGTTTTCATGACACCTACAACCCCATCCTTCTTTAAATTGAGAAAGAACTTCTTGTGATAATATTTCAGATCAATAATAATAGTGTTTGTATACTACAAAAATGCTTTTCTCTTCAACAAAGTCTCCATATATTGTGCCCAAATGCCATAATTGTGCCCATTGAGAACCACATACTCTTGCTTACAGATTATCTTATTTCTAAAAACCTTGATCCAAAACTTGCAAGTCCAAACTATTATGGGACAAAATCTCACAGGGATCTCATTGGATGATAAGCAATATATCTCTAGGATTACCCTAGTAATCTTAGACAGAAAGGGCTTGATTCCTATGGTTTTCATAGATCAAGATTCAAACATATGGATTCATCACTAACCTAAGGAGTGGTGTAGATTGTATACCTTTCTTTGCAGGTTTTTCTTCATATATCATGGTTGTTGTAGTCCTGGAACTCTAGCTCCAAGCTCCACAACCTACTTCCTATACACAAAATACAATAAATACCTCTCTACCTCTCTACTTGGGATTAGAATCCTAGATCTAACTTGATTATAATCAAATATATCATTGAAGAATCATATCTAAACATTCATTAACTGAAAACAAATGATATGGAGGAAAACAAATGATCTATTGATACAATAGAGAAATTACATCAAGCCTACCTTAGTGATGATGCTTCCTCCTTTTAGTCCTTGCTCATTTCTCCTCCCTTAGCTTCTTGGTCAAGATAGGTTCTTTGAATTCTAGTTGTGATGGATGGAACAAGAACCTCTGCAATTGGACATCATAACAATACTTATGATTTCTCCTCTCTCTTTTCCAAGACTTTCCTTTGTGATATATCTCTTTGGAGGAGGCTTGGGAGAGATTCTATATCTTCTAGAGACCACTAGAGACTCGAATGATGTGAGTTCCTAGGCCCTTTATACGAATATACAACTCATCCCTCTCCTATTACTTCGTAACTCCCTGAATCTAGAAGTTTTACAGATCCTCTCTTGTTGAGCTACTATTGACCTATGAGGATCCTCTCCTATTTTCTACTATGTGTCCAACAAGGATCTCCACAAGCGATCAAAGCCTAGGAAAAAATTGAATTATGGCTTACATATTTTTATGGATTCCTCTATGGCCTATAGGGTGGAAATTAAGGCTATAACAGATTCCCCCTAATGTGTGAGGTCAGTAAAGGAATGGATAAATGAAATAAGTTATAATAAAATAGTGTCCATGCGAGGCAACATGAGGAGAGGGAAAAGGAGTTTCAGAAGTCAAATAATTCCTACAATCAAACACCAAGGGTGAGAGTATAAATAGACCATCCCCTAGGTAGACATACTCATACTCTGACTGAGCATGGCCCCCAAACAATACACTACAGATCCATAATATGAAGTGCTAGACTATGGCCATGAAAGAATACACATTGGATCCATGTCATCAATAATATCGTATCCATGAGACAATACAATGTGGATCTAAATCATGAACTCAATCATAGCCAACAACAAATAAAATATGGATATATGTCATGAACACAATCATATTCACCAACAAATACAATGTGGATCTATGACACAACATATAGATATCATGAAGACAACAAGCACTGAGGATAGTGCCCCCGAAGTCTTCAAAGTACTCATATACAAGTGAGATACTCCATCACAACTTGGGAGGGAGTGTTGTGAAGGAATTATGTGGCCCAAAACCTAAGGTATTCATCCCAAACCTTGATGGTATGAATCTACAACATGCAAATAAATGAGTTGATGTCAAGCATGGTAGAAACCATCTGACTATCGGTCATTGATGTATACCATTAAAATATGCAAGGGGACCCACCGATGATGAAGATGGATGTGAAGGTACCTAGTACAATATAACGAATCTGAATAGATGAGTTGTTGTCGAACACTTATAGAATCAATCGGTTAGGAGTCAATGATGTAAACCCATTGTCGATCATGAGGAGGCCTACCACTAAGAATTGCAAGATCTAAGTTAATAGTTGGTTTCTAGATCTCTCTCTTAGATAACATGATGAAGTTGATAGGAATAGATCCATTGAAAGAGGTTCTTGATGTATCCTCCATCAATCGACATGAAACATACACCGAGAGATGATGTGAAGAGAGAGAATCACTAAGTATAACAGACACAGGGATGGCCGACTTAGAAATTCAACAAAACAACAGATGGCCAACTCATGCTTAAACATCCCTTGAACATAAAGCATGACACAATGGTGACTTGGTAGCGAAACATAAGAGTTGGACGAATATAGTGCAACAATGCAAGAGGCATTGAAGCACTCTCCATGACAACTAGAAGAGTAGCCAACTGGAGGAGTATCTCTGAATCATATTATCGGAACAACTCCTAGGAAAGATAAAGCCCAATTGGATGAGGAGGAATAAAACAAGTTCCATGTTCAAGGGAGACTCGACTGGCACTTCCATTTTGATAATACAACAATGGTGAAAAAACCCCTACTCTTTTTTTTTTTTTTTTTGTATTATTTTTCTCTTTCATGGTTTAATGAGCGCAAAAGAGTAATAGAAGTATGCTTAGTGTCCTTCATGGTTTAACAAGCACGAAAGAGTGATTAAATTAAGCTCGGTATGTACCTTTTTCATGTCCTTTTACGAGTCCAAAAAAGAGATAAAAGTATACTTAGCAGGAGAGAACAAGTGGCTTAACAACATGCTCCTATGTTCTAAGTGCATGGAATCCACCTAAGAAAAATGAATGAAAATGGTACAGGCAAGTGAGATCCACTCTTAACATTTGTACTCTCCCTGGGTAGAAGGATAAAAAATGAAGGCCAAATAATGCAATAGGCGGATGATCAAGGCTACTGCAATAACGTAGTGTTGGTTGTGGAGCCTGATTATCTTCCTGATTCAGAGGTCTTTGTTTTCAGCCGTGTTTATACCCCATGAATAATTTACACCCCAGAAGAATGTACACTCCTCCACACAGGCAAGTGCAAGGGAGGGTTAGCCCCCTTGCAGGGTCTGGGAGAAAGCGAGCTCCCAGCGGGGGTTTGGGGGTGAAGCCCTTGAAGGAAAAATTGCCTTGTAAATGTATATCGTAATTTCATAGTAAATATGGACCGTTCATTATAAGGTTGCAGATATGACGGTAGAAGTTATGTTAGGGTTTTTTCCCTAGAAGGAAACCCTCTTTTATGAGCGAAATGTATTGCAGATATGTATCATTGCGAATATTGTATTCTGAGAGAGGATATTGTGAGAGAAAGAAGAGGAATTTATAGCAAGTGTGTTGTAGGTTGTATCCCTTCATTTGTTGGATAATAATAAAGTAAGGATCTGGCGATTTTTCTGGTGGACGTAGTCCACACTGGGTGAATCATGTATATCTGTGTCTCTGTTGTATTATGTATCTTATGTGTTTTATTTTTTCGTTTGTTTTATTTTATTTCTCCACGATTCTGTTTTTCTAACAACTGGTATTAGTGTGAAAGGTAACTTGCAGGAAAAGAGGGTTCCTGGTTCGAGTGGGAGCAATGGCGGAAGATGGAAAGTTTAGGGTCAAGAAATTTAATGACCAAAATTACCAGTTATGGAAGATGCATATGGAAGATTATTTATATCAGAAGGATCTATTTCTACCATTGGTTGGAATGGAAAAGAAGCCAATGACCATGAAGGACAAAGAATGGGATATTCTTGACAGAAAGGCTCTAGGAAAGATATGGCTGAGCCTGGCAGCATCGGTGACTTTCAATATTTTGAAAGAAAAGACAACGAAGGAGCTAATGGACACATTGGATAAACTGTATGAAAAACTCTCGGTGTCCAATAAGGTATTTCTAATGAAGATATTATTTAATATGAATATGTCTTTTTAAGGTATTTCTAATGAAGATATTATTTAAGGTATTTCTAAGGTATGAAGAGATTATTTAAGGTATTTCTAATGAAGAGATTATTTAAGGTATTTCTTAGTATGGAGAGATTATTTAAGGTATTTATAAGGTATTTCTAAAGAAGAGATTATTTAATATGAAGATTATTTCCAATAAGGTGTTGAGGGTGTAAGTTGAGTCTTGCATTATAGAGTTGGTGCTCTTGTAGAGTTGTACTCTATTCAGTTGTTGAAAAACCCCAAGGATTGTAGTCAGTAATAAAAAGAAAATTGTACATACATCTTGTGTTCTTTGTGTTCCTTGTGGTGATGACTTCTTGATGATATATTGTTGATGTGTGTGGTTGATGTGTGTTGACAATGAGTAATGAGTTAATGGTGATTATTAACTAAGGAGTTTTGGAAAAAAGAGCCCTACACTATTCACCCCCCCTCTCAGTGTAGTCGATGTGTCCAACGGGAAGAGCTAAAAGTGCCTCTTGAGTTGAGGGTTGCTACAATAAGGATGGATGAGAACATTATTACTAAATTTAAAAACACTGAGGGCTGGTCAAAAGAGATTAACTGCAATATCGGAGTCAAACAAGGTTTTCCCTTGTCCCCTACCTTTTTTTGCATATACATTGACAAGTTAGAATATTACTTGGAAAAATCAGGTTGTGTCGGCCCTACTCTCATTGGTATAGTCATCAATATTCTTCTTTATGACGATGATATCGTTCTTATGGCAAGGAGTCCCCATGATCTTGAAAACCAACTAAGAATCCTCAAGGATTTTTGCTCCAATATGGGTATGACTATTAATACTGATAAGACTAAGGTCATGATTATTAAATCCAATAAGATCCCTTTGTTGGAATATTGGTTGTTGTCATTGATGTCAACCCTAGCCATTGGATTTTGGACCCCATAGTTGATCGAAGTATATAGACATGAAGAAAATTACATATGCAGATACAACACCCATGGATGGATAGTATAAGTCATTTTGGTTCCAGTGGTATGTGGCACATCATGTGGATCCTCACGATTGAGGAGAAATTAATTTTTTAAGATGACAATGTGAATTGAAGCAGAAACTACATGTCGGCCCTAATGTTAAAAGGAAGTGACATAAATGGTATAAATACATATCATTATATATTCATTTTATATACACAAGTTTGTTAATGAAGAAGGAGACATAAGTCGAATTTCAGAGGATATCTGAAGTAAAGATGGTTGAATTTCAAGGGAGGATGAAGTCTCTTGGTGATGTGTTATAAGGTATGTTATTTATAGGTCATCTTACCATTTTCGATATAACTTTGTTTCTAGAACGATTCAAATGGTGAAATTTAGAGGCTATTGAGAAGACATATCTAGGTACCTATGGTAAGAAGTTCATCTCTTTATTCGCTATAATTTTGGAGATACCCTCTGTCAAAGATAGGGTTTTGACTAGTCCGGAAGCTAGTCATAAACAAGTGTTATGGGTAAGACATTCATAATGTCTTCATAGAGAATCCAAATGAAGTGAGACCAATTTCATTGGAAAGAGTACGGGTTTTGATTTCCTTTGTACGAATTTCGGAAACTGAAGTTAAATATGGAGCGCGGGGGATTCTGTACAAGTTCGCTCCCCTGAATAAACCAGAATTGAATAAGGTCTACCATTTTCTCTATAACTCCTTTTTTGGGAGTATTCAAGGAGTGAAAGTTGGAGGAGTTTCAAAGAATACATTGAGTAATATTATCTACAGGATCAGAGTATTCAAAGAAGTGAAGAATTGAAGAAGTTGAAAAAGTCTCGGGAAACATTATCAAGTTCTATGTAATGGTTGGTTGATGGTGATAATTTAATGTAAAGTTTTATTATCTCTCATACATTCTTGTGTGGAAGGAAGGGGAAATGATGGAGAGGTCAACCCTCTCTTGATATTGGAGGATTGTATCTTCATTTTGGAGCTTTAGTCCTCCCTTTATATTTCGAAGTTGTAGCTTGCCTTGGACTTCATTACTTCCCTTGAAAAATAACTATTGATTATTTCTCATATATTATGCATGGTGTATTGTGGCGTATTGGTGTAACTCTTCTACTATTGTTCATTGCTCATTGGATATAATTGAATATATAATCTGGTTGAAGTATAAGTTGAATTTATTTTTTAAATTGTACTTGATACTGATTCACCCCCCTCTCAATATCAACAATTGGTATCAAAGCGGGTTACCTTCAATATAGTTTAACCACTGGAAGGAATATCCTAAGAAGAAATGGAAGACAACATTCCAAATGGGATTCCACCATTTGATGGCAGCAATTTTAAATAATGGAGTAATATAATGGGAACTTACTTGAAATCTCTTAGGGCGGATGTTTGGTTCTCAGTTGCTTCAGGATACAAGCCCTTGAAGAAACCAAAGACTACAACTCAGAAGGAAGGAAGAAGTAACAACAAATTGGCAATAAATACCATCCTGGATGGATTGACAGATTCAGTGAAATCCAAGGTGGGATCATGTGCATCAGCAAAAGAGATTTGGGAAAAACTGTTGGAAATGTTTAACAGGTAGCATATGCTTGTCATTGATGGAAAGTACAACAATGAAGATGGCATGGGTGCAGGAAGAATGTACAAAGGATTGTTGGCATGTTTTACAGGCAGCATAGATATGTCATTGATGGCAAGTACAGTAGTGATGATGGCTTAAGTACAACAGTGAAGATGGAAGGTTCAGAGAGGTGAATGATCGAAAGCAGACGTCGGAATCCTTTAAGGATTCGAGGAGAATAAGCTCAGGAGGAATAGCATTCTTATACGCGCAGGAAGCTCAGGAAAGAGACCGAGAGCCGTCAGATCTCACTCGGAAATCCCGACAGCTGTTGGATCGGGAGAAGCTGCGTAGATGTTAAGCGCAGGAGTTGGCGTGTAGAAGAAGTGATCTGAGCCATCAGATTGGAAGCAGATACCCTTCAGCCACAGGATCTACAGAAAGTGCACGGAGGTTAAGCCCTAGTGTGCAGAGGAGAAATCCCGGACAAGTCATCGGGATATTGCAGAGAGAATCCTAGTCGTCAGATTGGACAAGACTTGCACAAGGTTTATCATCGGGAAAAGCCAAGGTGAAATTCTGACGAGATCTA